>CAUYUJ010017078.1:38209-56551 GCA_963575745.1 Prorocentrum cordatum
ACAATCCAGCAATACATCTGCGCCCTGGCATGTACTGCACGCCCCACGTGCAGTGCAAAGCACAAATCTATCGCACCAAATCTATTGCGCCACCCCCTTGTCGCTGGACCCCCTTCTGGGTCAGCCCGACCAGGGCGCGCCTGGCCGGGACCGCCGTGGGCGCAAGTACAGGTTCGGAGGGGGGCGAAGGCCCCTGAGATCCGACGCTCCAACAAAAATTGGAGCAGGCGGAAGTCTGCCGTTTGCGGCCTCTGGGGGCCCTCGCCGGGCGTCGAGAGCGTCCAAAAACTGCTCAGGACGAAAAACCAGCCCTAGAGAAGTGGTCCGGACCTCCGGGGCCCACGCATCGAAAAAATTGGAGCAGCTTGATGTCTGGCGGGGTAGGATGGCAAAGGGCAGGGTAGAGAATCACCGCACGCAGCTGGTTTTCATGGCGCCCCTTGGCGCCGGGAGGCGCCCATGTCGGCACGTATGGCCTGGGCCCGGGGCACGCTTGACATGGACTGCCGTGGGTGTACAGCTTCTGGGGGGGGGGGGGGCGAAGGCGTAAGACGAAGCCAGGACGAGAAGAAATTCGGGTGAGGGTACATCGAGAATCTCTGAGATCGGGCGGCTCTAAAGGATTTATCGGGCGCCGCGGCCTTCTCAGAGCATTCAGGGGCGCTCCGGGAGCTCTCTGGAAGGCTCTGGAACGGATTGGTCCTCGTCCCTGCCCCGCCCGAAAGGGGTCGGACGGCAAAGGCGAGGGCAGAGGATCCGCTCATGCAGTTGGTGTTCCTGGCCCCCCTTGGCGCCGGGAGGCGCCCATGCATCGAGGAAGGGGCCCCGCGGCGGAGCGGAAACCAGCTGCATGCAGCCACTGGGGCCCTCGGTGGAGCTCTCCCTGTGGGGCCACGAAGCGCTGCCCAGGGTGGGGGGAACGCATGCGAGAGCAGCCACTGGGGCCCTCGGTGGAGCTCCCCATGGGGCCACGAAGCGCTGCCCAGGGTGGGGGAAACGCATGCGAGAGCAGCCACTGAAGCCTTCGGTGGAGCTCCCTGTGGGGCCACGAAGCGCTGCCCAGGGCGGGGGGAACGCATGCGAGAGCAGCCACTGGGGCCTTCGGTGGAGCTCCCTATGGGGCCACGAAGCGCTGCCCAGGGTGGGGGAAACGCATGCGAGAGCAACCCCCCCTTCCTCGATCCCCCACCTTCCGTGCGGCCCGATAGTTGGCACCTCCCAGTGTAGAAAGATCTTTGCACGGGACTTCTCGAGACCCGTCTTCTGTCTGGAGACAGCGCAGCCGCCCGACATAGATAATCATGGCTAACGGAAGAGACCACATGGCCTCCAATGCTGTAACCGACCACGGGCGACAATAATCACCGGGGGATAAGAAAGTTCGGGGTTATGGCGGGGATACTCAAGGATTTTCCCGGGGAAGGTAAGCTATGATGACGATGGTGATGATGATGGTGATGATGATGCTGATGATGATGATGATGATGATGATGATGATCGTGAGTATGATGATGGTGGTCCTGGGCGCTCGGCACAAAACTGACTCGAGAGATCTCGAGGCTCGTGGCTATACAACTTGCCAGCAGGCGCTCGGCACAAGGCTGACTCGAGAGATTGCGAGGCTCGTGGCTATACAACTTACCAGCAGGCGCTCGGCACAACGCTGACTCGAGAGATCTCGAGGGTCGTGGCTGTACAACTTGCCAGCAGGCGCTCAGCAGAAGGCTGACTCGAGAGATGCGCCAAAAAGTAATTAGCTCCAATGCTCTTCTACCTGCTCGGAAAACGCATGTACAATCAAAATCCAATCGTCCCCATGGCCCTGCCACACGTTCCTGACTGGGGAACGGCTGAGAAAATGAGAATCCCATGGCCCTGCCGCACGTTCGTAACTTGGGCAAGCTGAACTGGTGAGAATCCCACAGCCCTGCAACACGCTCGTGACTGCGGACGCCGGTGTGGTGAGACCACCATGGCCATGCTCAGCGTTTTTGATGCTGTTGCTAATCAGCATGAGATGATAGTAACTTCGATTCGCAACTTCCCCCGTGGATTATAAAGTTCGGCCTCCGCGCCTATCTCCACTATGAAATCCTGTCGGACGGGGATCAAAACAATAGAGGGGGTTAAGGGGGCATTAATTATTATCGCCCGTGGTCGGTTGAAGCTGCATCCGAGTTTACAAGGAGGGCCAAGAGAGCGAGGAGTGGGCAGCGCTGCTGCCAAGATCGACGGCGCCTCGAGCCCCACCTCTCCCTCGGAACTCCCAGGACCATCCATGCGCGGGACCCCCATGGGCTAGGCCGACATGGGCGGGTCCTGGAGGGCCGACAGCGGAGCGAATGCGCCCCTCGGGACACCTTCGCGACGCACCCAAAACCCCCGGCTCAGACCGAGATCCAAAATGATCCCCCGACCACTGGGCACGATCCCAGCCCCCGTTTCGCGACCAGGGCCAGGCTGTGGCGGAGCAGGGAGGCCCAAAAAAGTTCCGCAGGGGAGGCTTCGGCGGGTTCCGCTTTTGGGAGGAGAACGGACGAAGGAGGAGGAGGAGGAGGAGGAGGAGGAGGAGGAGGAGGAGGAGGAGGAGGAGGAGGAGGAGGGAGGAGGAGGAGGAGGAGGAGGAGGAGGAGGAGGAGAGAGGAAGATGGAGGAGGAGGGAGAGGGGAGAGAGGAGGCAGGAGAGGGAGGGAGGGAGGAGGGAGGACCCCCGAGGCAGGAGGTAGAAGGCAGGAGGAGCGAGCGAGCGAGCGAACTCCTGAAGCTCGTCCTTGGCGGCGGCGGCGTCCGCGTCCGCCACCTCCGCGGCCTGCTGCGCGGCCCGCAGGGTCGCATCGGCCTCCGCCTGCTCCCTCTCGGCGGCCGCGACCGCCTCCTCCGAGCGGGCCGAGATGCCACGGAGGCAGGGGCGGGGAGGAGGGGGAGGAGGAGGAGGAGGAGGAGGAGGAGGAGGAGGAGGAGGAGGAGGAGGAGGAGGAGGAGGAGGGACGGAGGGAGGAAGGAATGGAGAGAGGCGGAGGAGGATGAGGATGAGGCGATGAGGAGGAGGAGGAGAGGAGAGGAGGAGGAGGAGGAGGAGGAGGAGGAGGAGGAGGAGGAGGAGGAGGGAGGAGGAGGGAGGAGGAGGGAGAGGAGGCGGGGGAGGAAGGAGGGGGGAGGGAGGAGGGAGGAGGCGGAGGACCAGCGTAAACGCAAGACGCATCAACGATGTTGCAACACACCCTCCCTACAAGTTCCCTATTGACAGGTCCCTGCCACAGTTTGTCTCCATTGCGGGAGGGGCCATGACATCAGCGCCGCGAATCAACGTGACTGTTGCGCCCTGACAAGACCACTCGTGGGACATCAACACCGCAAATCAAACTGACGGTTGCGCCCTGAGGCTCCTAAACTGTGCAAGAAAGCCATCCGAACCCTTGAAACTGCTGCAAACTGTGCATGTGCGCAGCGCTAGAAAGCGAGAGTCAGAGTTTGGGAAGGAACCGCCCTCCATCACTGAAGTTGCTGCAAACTATGAAGACGTATGCGCTCGGCGTCAATGGCAGAGCCACATGTTGAAAAGGAACAGCCCTTCATCCCAGACGCTGCTGCAAACGTTTAACACGAATATGCGCGGCGCGAAGGCGAGAGTCACAGTTTGAAAACGGACCACCCTCCATCCGCAAAACTGTTGCAAATTCCAAGCTTTAACATCATAAATGATGGGGAAGTCTCAAGCGAAACGCCCGGCCCGCCATACCGTCAAGCCTAAGGGCGCGACAGGGAGGAGCTACTCCCAAGGAAAAGGAATGGAGGAATGAGGAGTGGGAAGGGGGAGGAGGAGGAGGAGGAGGAGGAGGAGGAGGAGGAGGAGGAAGAGGAGGAGGAAGAGGAGGAAGAGGAGGAGGAGGAGGAGGACAACGACGACGACGACGACAAGGAGGGGAGGGGAGGGCAAGCGGGGAAGGAAGGAGGCAGGAGGGCCGAGGCACGAGAGAGGAGTAGGCAGCGGGGGACGGGGAAGAGGGGGCAGGCAAGAAGGAACATCTTGGAGCGTTTCGGCCATGCCCGAAGGGGCCGAGCCGCACCCCGCGACGCATGCCCGCACCCCCAGGCCAGGCACCGAAGCACCCGACCTGACAGACCCCCGCGCCGATCCTTCGCCGCCTCGAGGGCTGCCTTCTTCGCGGCCACGTCGGCGCTGGCGGCCTCCAGGGTGTTCTTGCAGGTGCAGTACTCGCTCGCGAGCTTGGTAACCTCGTCTTCGTTGTCGTGGCCGTCGTCGTCGTCGTCGTCGTCGTCGTCGTCGTCGTCGTCGTCGTCGTCGTCGTCGTCTACGTCGTCGTCGTCGTCGTCGTCGTCGTCGTCGTCGTCGTCGTCGTCGTCGTCGTCGTCGTCGTCGTCGTCCGCCTGTCGTCGTCGTCGTCGTCGCCCGTCTGTCGTCGGTCGTCGAGCACCTTCTCCATGGCGGCGTCAACACTGTCCTTCTTGGCTTTCTCGATGCCGTCGAGCACGGCAGAAACCATCGCCATGAACTGCTCCTCCCCAGGTCTCTATCCCTCCATCCCTGCGCTCCTCCCGCCCGCAGCAATCCCTCAACATCTGATCTGCATTCTCACCCCCGCGGCCCTCTCCTCTCGTCCTCTCCCCTCTTTGCTCGAACCCTTCCCTTGGGAAATGGCACGATGGTTGGACTTCTGCAGGAAAAAGTCCTAATCCCCTCTCCCCCCATCTGCCCTCTCCCCCCGCATTACTTCTCCGTTCACTCTGCCCTTATCTTCTCTGCCTGTCTATTTGAGGAGGAGGAGGAGGAGGAGGAGGAGGAGGGAGAAGGGAAGGGGCAGGGAAGAAGGAGAAGGAGGAGGTGGACGACGTGAACGAGGCGACGAAGACGAGGATAGGGGCAAGGAGGAGAAGGGAGGGAGGAAGAGGAGAGAGAATGCGGAGACTCGATGAGCAACGCAATCGAGTAACTGAATTGCTGAGCGAACGCGCAGGGGAAAAAAGGCATAAAGGCAAGGAGGGGAAGCAGGAAAGAAGTTCCGCGTACCCTCGTTCGATCATGTACCCGACCCCCAACTGGAGCCGAAGGTGGAGACCCCCATGGGGCACCGAGCGCGCGATCCGTGCGAGGGGCGTGCCGAGACGGAGATGCGCGCAGCACGCTGCAGCAGCAGCAGAGATGCCGGCAGCGCAGCAGCGGCTGCTGCAGCGGCTCGGCAGCGCAGCAGCAGCCGCAGCAACAGCAGCGGCTGCAAGAGCAATGGCAGAGCAGCAGCATGCAGCAGGCAGCTCGGCGACAGCGGCACGAGGAAGGTGGGGTGGTAAGGGGGAGGCGGGAGACACGCAGCGGTGAGAAAAGCATGACCCAGAACCCCAGCAACCTCCCTTTTCGTTCCTCCTCCTCCTCCTCCTCCTCCTCCTCCTCCTTCTCCTCCTCCCCCTCCTCCTGCCCCCTCTGGATGCGTAGAGGGAGAACAGAACTGCGTGTAAGTTTAGTGCAAGGGGCCTTTCGCGCTCCTGCCGGAGCGCTCCCCTGCCAAACGTCTATACATGCGACGGCATGGCAGCAATGAGCTCACTGACGGCACACAAATTTGGAGGCAGACATGTCCTAAAACAATCATGCTTTAAAATCGTTGCCCCGCCCTCCCCTACTCCCTCCCTCTCCGTCTCCGGCCCCCTCCCCTCCTGGTACTTGCTGCGCTCCTCCTTGCAACTGCCCATGATGGTATCCATGTTGCGGCACAGCATGCCCAGAGCGGTCTGCGAATAGCCCTCCGCGCCAGCTATTGCCATCTTGATGCCTGCCATCCAATCCAAAATACGAGCAGGAGAAGAAGGAAGAGAAGGAGGAGGGAGGAGGAGGAAAGGGGTGAGGAGGGAGAATAGGGAGGAGGAAGACGACGACAGGGGGGGAGAATGAGAGGGGCAAGGAAGAAAAGGAGTCAGGAGAAAAAAGGGATGGGAGAAGAAGCGTTTTACGCAGAAGCGTTTCGCTATTTCTCCCGTGGGGCGGTATGCGGGTAACCTCGTTGGAGGAGCAAGAGAACGAGGAGAAAGAAGACAGGGAGGGAGGGAGGGAGGGGAGGGAGGAGGAGGTGGTGGATGAGGAGGGCGCGGGAGAGCAAGAGAGAGAGAGGGGTTGGGGACAAGCTAGGTGCGTTCATGCCACTGATGACATCCTATCCCTCCTGCCCAGCCCTCCCCATTGCTCTGATGTTTGTTGTTCGCCGATGGGTGTTATGGCGGACGTGGAACCCTCGAAAGGACCCCATCATGGTATGCGCTATCAGACAAGGGAGCTGTGTGCAATGGAGGGAGCGCGTTCATTTATTTTCGGCGATGGCGAGCGGCATGGGGGGGGGGGGGCGGGGGGAGGGTTTGATATAACGCCCCCCCCCGCCGTGTTGCTCCGGCACCACAGACGCGCCCGCGCGCACGACGACGATGAGCGACGAGCGACGAGCGACGAGCGACGACGACGACGACGACGACGACGACGACGACGACGACGACGAAGACGAGGACGCGAGCATCAGGTAGGTGGCGATCTGCCCCTCCGCTCCTGTGTACACCACAATGCTCGCGTGCACCACAGCGCGCGTGTACACAACAGCACCCGAGTACACCGCAACAGCCGTGTGCAACGCAGCGCCTGTGTACACCACAGCGCTCGCGTGCAATACAGCGCCCGTGTACACCACAGCGCATGTGTACACTGCAGCAACCATGTGCAACACAGCACCTGTGTACACCACAGTGCTTGCGTGCACCGCAGCGCACGTGCACACTACATCGCCTGTCTACACCACAGCATCCGCGTGCAACGCAGCGCTGGTGTACACCACAGCGCCTGCGTACACAGGACAGGTAAACGGAGCAAGTTTGTGAGGATCTGCTGCGGACAGCTAAACGCCATGCCAGGGAATCGCTGATAATAGAATGCGACGTTCGTCCGTCCACCCTCCTCCACCACCTTCTCCTCCTCCTTCTCCTCCTCCTCCTCCTCCCTCACCCTTCCCCCCTATCGTGCGGGTCGGCGCTGCAGCGCACGTGCGCATCTCAGCGTGCGCCGCTGAATGGTCTACTGAACCAGCCCAATTGGTTCTCGGACGGTCAATTTAGCTGGGGCCATGAGAGGAATTAGGATGATGCGGGCGGACTCGGGAGGACTCGTAGATTCCAGCGGCGCTCCTTTTTCCTTTTTCCATAAGGATTCCTTTCCGAATCCTATACCAAAAAATGTGTTCTGTGGAATCCAGAGGCGCTCCATTTTGTCATAAGGATTATTTCCATCATTGTGTATGCAACAGTGGTACTCTGTTGCACACAGTTGCTCAGGAGCACACAGGCGCCGTGGTGCACACAGGCGCTGTAGTGCACGCAGGCATTGTGGTGTACACTGGTGCTGTGTTGCACACGGCTGATGTGGTGTACGCAAGCGCCGTGGTGTACACAAGCGCTATGGTGCACGCAGGCACTGTGGCACACACTGGCGCTGTGTTGCACGCGGCTGCTGTGGTGTACACAGGCGGTGTGGTGTACACAGGCGCTGTGGTGCACGGAGACAATGTGGTGTACGCAGGCAATGTGGTGTACACAGGCGTTGTGGTGCAGATCGCCACCTACACGCTGTTGCTACCCGTCCCCGGCCATTCCTAAGCATTCCCAGACGCCGCCGGCGCGAAACGTGACGTCATCGGCCCCCTCCATCACCCCCCCGATGATTGCCGTCACCAGCCCGGAATAAAAACCATGCTCCCACCGCGCTCGCGCGAACGACGACGATGAGCGACGAGCGACGAGCGACGAGCGACGAGCGACGAGCGACGACGACGACGACGACGATGACGACAACGACAACGACAACGACGACGATGACGACGATGACGACGACGACGACGACGACGACGACGACAACGACGACGACTGTGGACCAGACTCCCATGCGGATTCCTATGCGGACACCTATGCGGATCCCGATGCGCACGGCGGCAGTGCCGAGAGCGCCCGGGGGGGGGGGTTACGTCATGGGTGGGGGGGCGGGCGGCAGGGGCCATGACGCCCGTCATGCTCCAAGCAACAAAGAAACACGCTCAGGAGGGGGTGACGGACGGGCAAGAGGATGAGCAGGAGAAAGGGGGGTGAGGATGAGGAAGAATGAGGACGAGGAAGAACAGCAGCAGCAGGAGCAGGAGCACGAGGAACGGGAGGAGCAGGAGGACCAATGGAAGGCGGAGGAAGGGAGATCTCGCCCCTCGGAAGCTACCCCCCCCCTTTTTGCGCTCCAGAAACTGCCGCCCCCCCCCCCCCCTTTCCAAAGGGGGGGTTTAGCTACCCCCCCCCCTGGACCTCCCCTGCCAGAAGCTCCCACCCCCTCCTTTTCTCCGCCCCTCGGGAGCTTCCCCCCCCTCCTTGGCGCTCGGGAGGCTACCCCCCCCCTCCCTTTTCCCAAAAGGGGGGGGGGGCTTCGCTACCCACCCACCCTTTTGGACCTCCCCTGCTGGAGGCCCCCCCCCCTTCTTGTTTTTGTTTCTGGGATCTTCGGTGGAGCTCCCCATGGGCTATGGGGCCACGAAGCATTGTATTGAGTGGGAGAAAGGCATGCGAACATCGCCACTGGGGCCTTCAGTGGATCTCCCTATGGGGCCACGAAACGTTGTACTGGGCGGGGGAGATGCATGCGAACACCACCGCTGAGGCTCTCGGTGGAGCTCCTTATGCGTGAAACGCATGCGCACACCGCCACTAGGCCGTCCAGTTGAGCTCCCTCTGGTACCACAACGCTGTACTGGGTGGGGCAAACGCATGCGGACACCGCCACTACAGCCTTCGGTGGCCCACCAAGGGGCCACGAAGCGTTGTGCTGGGCGAGGGAAACGTATGCGAACCAAGAGGCGTGCCAAAGTGGACGGGGGGACATGCGAACGCGGCCACTGGGGCCTGCGGTGGAGCTCCCTGTGGGGCCACGAAACGTGTGATGTGTGCGCCAAAGTGGACAGAAGGCGGCATGTGAACGCAGGCACTGGGCCTTCGGTGGAGCCACCAGTCGGGCCACGGAACGTGTGAGGGGTGGGCCAAAGTGGACAGGAGGCGGCATGTGAACGCGGCCACTAGGGCCTTGGGTGGTGCTTCCTATCAGGCCACGTAGCGTTTGATGGGTGTGCCAAAGTGCCCTCCTCTGGCGCTCCAGAAGCTCCCCCCACATCCCTTTCTCAAAAAGGGGGGTGGGCTGAGCTACCCCCCCGCTCCTTTGGACCTCCCCTGCTGGAAGCATTCCCCTGCTTTTTTATGTATGCTCATCGGAAGCGACGCTCCTCATGCGAACGTCGTCACGAGGGAATGTGCTGGCTGAGGGAACCGCATCAAAACCATGCCACTGGGGCCGTCGGTGGAGTTCCCTGTGAGGCCACGAAACGTGTGAGGCATGTGCCAAAGTGGAGGGGAGGCATGCGAACGCAGCCACTGGGGCCTGCGGTGGAGCTCCCTGTGGGGCCACGAAACGTGTGACGGGTGTACCAAAATGAACCGAAGGCGGCATGTGAACGCAGCCACTCGGGCCCTCGGTGGAGCTCCCCAGGGAGCCCCGAAGCGTGTGAGGGGTGGGCCAAAGTGGACAGGAGGCGGCATGTGAACGCAGCCACTAGGGCCTTGAGTAGAGCTCCCTATGGGGCCACGAGTGTGAGGGATGTGCCACAGTCGACAGGGGGCGGCATGCGAACACTGAGCACAACCACTGGGGCCTACGGTTGAGCTCGCAATAGGGCCACGAACGTGTGAGGGGTGAGCCGAAGTGAACAGGGGGCGGCATGTGAACGCAGCCACTGGGGCCTTGGGTGGAGCGCGCTATAGGGTCACGAAACGTATGAGGAGCGTGCTAAAGTCAGGTGGTGACGGAACAAGGGAGGAGGGGGAGGAGGAGGAGAGGAGAGGAGGAGGAGGAGGAGGAGGAGGAGGAGGAGGAGGACACGTGGCACCGTCTCTTCAAAACGACGACTCAACACCACAGGATGGTCGGGAAAAAACAAATAGCTTTGAAGAGCCCCCCCTTTGGCAAACGAATATCAGCGACGACGAGGAGGGGGGGTGTTTCCGAAGCTCCCCCCCTTTGAAAGGGGAACCCGCGCTAACTTGGGGCTCCGGAACAAATGGAAGGAGGAAGACGCGAATCTCAGCTGCGAAAGGAAGGGGGGGAACTTCCGAAGACACCCCCCCTTTGAAAGGTAAGCCCGAGCTGGCCTTGGGCTCCGGGGTAGTTTTGAAGCCCCCCCCCCTGGCACGGCAATCTCAGCTGCGAAAAGGAAGGGGGGCAGCTTCCGAAGCCCCCCCCATTTGAAAGGGAAGCACAGGGTGACCTCCGGCCGCGACAAGGAGGGGGGGTAGCTTCTAAGCCCCCCCTTTAGCTAGGGCCACCCTGGCTCCGAAATGTCTACAAAAGGGAGGGAGGGGGGGTAGCTTCGGAAGCCCCCCCTTTCCCATTGGAGGGGGGGAAGCTTGAAACCGGGGGCCCACTTCTACTGAGAAGTGCACCGCAAGCGGGCTCCTCAGACTTCCTCACACCGTTTACGGGACGCGGCTCGGAGCTCCCAGCCGTGGCACGGACGGAAGACGGCTGCGTTTCAAGATTGAAGGGGCCCCAGGACACACAAATAAATACACACTAATAAAAAGATGCCCCATATTTTCCCATAGCTTCTGGGCTTTTGTCTTCCCCCTCACTTCCCATATTCTCCTATATCTTCCTGGGAATCGACGATGAATTGTGTCTGTGTGTTCTTTCCCCCCCCTGAAAGATTGAGTGCTCGCCTGGAACTTCCTTCAGATGTCTTTCTTACCGTAGCTGCCAACATGCTCAACCGTTGCACGGAGAGAGGGAAAAACGGGGTGGGGGGCCCATCGAAGGACACCCGAGGAGGAGGAGGAGGAGGAGGAGGAGGAGGAGGAGGAGGAGGAGGAGGCCTCCTTTTCAGAGCGAGGAGGACGGGGCCGTGCGAGGAGAGAGAGGAGTAGGAGGAAGGAGGGAAGGGGGGAGGAGGGGGAGGAGGAGGAGGAGGAGGAGGAGGAGGAGGAGGAGGAGCAGGAGGAGGCTCCTTTGCAGAGCGGGGCTCTCGCCCGAGGCGTCCTCCAGGACAGACACGAACAACAACTCTTTTTTTTGTTGTGCAGCGGGCGTCACACGGGTGCGTCCACGGAGTTCATGCCGCTCCCAAGCGTTCTCTCCTCCTCCTCCTCCTCCTCCTCCTCCTCTCCTCCTCCTCGTCCTCCTCCTCCTCCTCTCCTCTTCCTCCTCCTCCTCCTCCTCCTCCTCCTCCTCCTCCTCCTCCTCCTCCTCCTCCCCCTGCAACCTTTGCTGCCAAATCTCGCGTGGACTGCTGGCGAAGAGAGAGGAGACAGGGAGGGAGGCAGGGAGGGCAGACCAGACACGAACAGCCACTGTGTGCGCAGGTGCAGGGCGGTTTCGTCTCCAAGCGGTGCTCTCGCTGGACACGCCCTTGCACATAATGCCCCACATTGTTGTTTACCTCTGGCGTATTTGCACAAGCTCCGAGCACGGCTTTGGCAAAAACTGTCGAGGCAAATCCTGGCCGGCTTGAGCACCCCTTGGCGGACAACAAAAGCACAAACACTCTATTCCACTGGATTCGCCACGAGACTAAACCAGCAAGATGTCGTGCACACTTTCGACTCCAGGGAGGCGGAGAGGAAGGAGGATGTCGCGTTCCTTCGAGCTCGAAAGATGGAGGGCAACTCCTTTTCCATCCTTGGCGGCGCGCACCCCCAGGCCAGGGGGGGGAAGGCTCCCTCGAGGGAGGCTGATTCTCAGAAGACGCAGGCCCTACATCGCTGATTCCCATGGCTAACGTTCCAAATAATAACTTGTTGACACGATGCTCAAAGGAATGGTGTTCTGGCACGGTTCCGGATCGCCGAGACGCAACAGTAACTGTGATCCGCGGCGTTGACATCACAAAAGTGGTGTTCTGGCACAGGTCAGGATATTCAAACCGTCATCTTCCAACGGGGCACCTTCCTCCGTGAAGACGAACCCTTGTATGGAGCTTGTGAAGGAGGAACTTGGATGGTGGATTGCAATATCATGGGTACGTTTTGGGTTTACACTGGTCCTCCTCCCCCGCCTCCTCCTGCTCCTCCCTCCTCCTCCTCTTTTTATTATTAGTGTTCGTTTTCTTCTTAGTTGTTCATGTTTACTAGTATTGTGCTGATTCTCATCGTTATTATCATGATTCGTATTCTTATTATTGATACTAGTACTAGTGTATTTGTATTATTAGTATTGTTATTACTAGTATTACTATTTTTATTACTAGTAGTATTAGCATGATTATTATTATTATTATTATTATTATTATTATTATTAGTATTATTATTCTTATTATTAGTAGTAGTAGTAGTAGCAGTAGTAGTAGTAGTAGTAGTAGTAGTAGTAGGAGTAGTGATAGTAGTAGTAGTAGTAGTAGTAGTAGTAGTAGTAGTAGTAGTAGTAGTAGTAGTAGTGGTAGTAGTAGTAGTAGTAGTAGTAGTAGTAGTCGTAGTAGTAGTCGTAGCAGTAGTAGTAGTAGTAGTAGTAGTAGTAGTAGTAGTAGTACTAGTAGTAGTAGTAGTAGTAGTAGTAGTAGTAGTATCATTATTATTACTTTTCAGTATTAGGATTAATACTACTACTATTGATACTAATCCTGTTATGATAAGTATTAGTAGTAGTATTAGTGTTACTATGTTTACTATTAATACCACTATGTTCCTTATTATTCTTAATACTATTGTTAGTACATACTACATATTATTAATACTAGTATTACTAATATTGTTAATATTATTATTAGTAGTATTATTATGTTTTATTATTAGTATTACTATTATTCGTATTATTGTTATTGTTGTTATTAATGATACTAGTATTGTTATTACTATTATTATTATTATTGTTCCTCCTCCTCCTCCTCCTCCTCCTCCTCATCCTCGTCCTCATCCTTCCTCCTCCTCCTCTCCCTCCCCCTCCTCCTCCTCCTCCTCCTCCTCCTCCTCCTCCTCCTCCTCCTCCTCTTCCTCCTCCTCGCACGGCCCCGTCCTCCCAGCCGCACCCGCGTCCTGCGCACTTCTCTGGCACCGTGGCCGCGGACGGTCTCTTCCTGGGCGGCGCCCCCTCCGCGGCTGTGGAGGGCCTCCTCTTGGGCGCCATGCGGGTGACGCGCCCCGCCCTGCCAGAACGCCGTGCACTACCACGTGCGCCGGGCAGTCGAGCCAAAAACGGCTGTGGGCGGCGACCACGACGACAACTGCGCCGTCGGGGGCCAGGCAGCTCCACCAGGGAGCCCTCAAGAGGACGTGCGCACCCGAGCACGCGCGCGACCACGGCGGGCAGCGGGGCTCCTAGAAGAGAGGATCCTGCAGGAGAGGGCCCTGGAGGGGAAAGTCCTGGAGGAGGGGGTCGGGGTCATGAAGGAGAAAGCAATCTGCGTCGTGGTCCTGGACGAGAGGGCCCCCGGGGGTCCTGGAGTAGGGAGCAGGGAAACCACCCTCGTAACAAGCACCCCGGGAAGCCAGGTCGTTTAGCAAGCGCGCCCAGGGCAGGAATCGAGCCAGGCAAGGCTGTTTGGTAGATGCCTTGGGCCGCTTCGCAGAAACGCCAACCAGGAGAGGTCGGGGTGGTCTTCCCTCCCCTGGATGGCCGTGCTCGGCCTGCCGCGCTCTTGGCCTCCCTGGGCCCACCACGGGCCCCAGGGCCGTGCAGAGACTGCTCGTGATGAAGATTTTGACGGCCTGCCAGTCCACCTCAACCCAATTTTTGTTTGTTACCACGCGCGCGCAGAGCGAGCGAGCAAGCGCCCCGGCGGCGCCGTGCCCAGCTCAGGCGCGTGCACCGAATTAGGGGTGGAGGTGGGGGGCGACCGCCACACACGACCCGCACAGGGGAGTGCAGGACTGCGCGTGTGGCGGGCAGCAGCCTCCGCGAGGCCCCGCTGGGAGTGGAGAGCAAATCGGGGTCTTCGGGTTGGGTTGGGGTGGCGTGGTGGGTGGTGGGGATCGGCCTTAGGGGGAATCCCCGGGATCTAGGGCCCGTTTCTTCAGGTTACATTTTGAAAGCGACGACCACGACGACGACGGCGGTGACGTTGGCAAGCGACGGCTGTGGGAACTGGGGCGCGCACCTCGTCATGGGCACAGCCGCGCGTCCTCAAGATGTGCTGCCTGTCTCAAAGAATATGATCGCACCGATGCTACGATATCTCCTGGCGGATGCAGCTCCGCCTCCGTCGTCTTCGCCGGACCTGCGCTGGCTTTGACCGGCGTCCACCATCTGCTGACCAGGCTGATTATGATATCCTTAGGCTGGTCTTTCACATACCTTCACAATGCCTCCTCCTTACTGTTCAACCCTGGCAACACCCCTCGTCACCTCCTCCTCATCATCATCATCATAAGCATAAACATCATCATCCTCATCCTCATTCTCATCATCATCGTCATCATCAGAATCATCATCCTCATCATACTCATCATCACCGTCACCATCACCATCATCATCATCATCCTCCTCCTCCTCCTCGTCGTCATCATCATCATCATCCTCATCCTCATCCTCATCCTCGTCTTCGTCATCCTCCTCCCCCCCGCTCCTCCTCAGGGCCCTGCTCCTCCTCCCCCCCCTCCGGCCCCTGGAAAGCGGGGCACGGCTCCTCCCCGGCCATGTACTCGCCGAGCCGGCCGTTCCACGGCAGCCGGGCAAGGTTGACGCCGGGGCCCAGCTGGCCGCGGTTGGCACCGCCGAACTCCTGGGGTCAGGGGGGGGAGGGAGAAGCCGCGAGGGAGAGCCAACAGGGAGGAGGAGGAGGAGGAGGAGGAGGAAGGAGGAGGAGGAGGAGGAGGAGGAGGAGTGGAGGAGGAGGAGGGGCAGGAGGAGGGGGAGGAGGAGGAGGAGGAGGAGGATGAGGAGGAGGTAGGAGGAGGAGGAGGAGGAGGAGAGGAGCAGGAGGAGGAGGAGGAGGAGGAGAGGGAGGAGGAGGAGGAGGAGGAGGAGGAGGAGGAGGAGGAGGAGGAGGAGGAGGAGGAACATGGAGGAGGAAGCCGCGTGCCCGAAGGACTCGGGCGGCAGCCAGCGCGGTGCCCCGCCCGCAGGAGGGCGCCCGGGTGCCCGAACAAGATCACCTGCTTCTGCATACCATCTCCATTCGCCTCGTACCTGCTTCCTGTCCCACACCTCTCAGGTGCGAGGACCACCACGACTTCCACACCAGCACGCAGCACCACCACGACTTCCACCTGGGAGCCGGCGTGGCACGGAAGCGAGCGTCGAGAGCGAGCAACAGCAGGCACGCTACTCGAAGTTGCAGCTGCACAGCGCTCAGCAGCCACCGCGACATTCACCAACAGGATCCAACATCGAGCCGTACGCCGAGCAGGGGCCCACCTACACAGGAGAGTCCAGGATCGAATCGACAAATCGGAACGGCGATCGACATGAACCGGATCGGCGGCAAGCGGCAGCGGAGTGGGAAAAAGTCGAATCGGCGGAAATCGGCAGGCTTGTATGCTTCCAGTGAGAAATCCGAACCCAAATCGGAATCCCAAGGCAAATCGAATCGGAATCGGAATCCATCGAACTCGAATCGAATCGAATCGGGGAAACCGAAACGAGCCCTGCCTGCACGGTCCACTACACCTGCGATCGACGCAGCATTGGATAGGTGGAGAGACGACCAATGGACGGCACAGTGGGCAGCCCAACACCCCGACGGCTGCTGGAGCGAGGGTGCCAATGGCGAGGGCAAGGGCACGAAACGGCAAGGGCAAGGACAGCTTCCCCACGCCGCACTAGGATCACACTGGGGACAACGGCACACCACAGAATCCTCCTCCTCCTCCTCCTCCTCCTCCTCAGCAACAGCCCCAACATGAGGAGGAGGCCCCTGCAAAGAAGAAGCAGCGCGAAGCCAACCAGAGCTGCAACTACCACCTCGCCAGCACCATCAACAACGTCATGCCCATGCGCGAGGCCTGCGCTGCCAGCAGGCCCGACTGGGAGGCACCACCAAACGACACCAAGCTCAAAGAGGCTTGGAACCACCCAACGGCACCGGCACCACCAAACGACACCCCGCCCTCCCCCTCAAAAACCGTGGGGGGTAGGGCAAAGCAGGGCTAAGATCGGGATAAATCGCTCCAGAGCGTTCCGGAGCGCTCTCAGAGCGTTCCGGAGCGCTCTGGAGCGGCCGCGGCGCCCAATACATCCTCCAAACCCGCCGCTTCTCAGAGATTTCGAGTTCTCCCGACCCGATTTTGTCCCGATCCTCGCGTCGTTTTATAGGGGTAGGGTTCGCGTGCGGCCCCCGCATCGGTCCTCCGGCCCCGGCTCCGCTCTGCCAGGGTGGCGTCCCGAGCCCTCCTTCCCCCCCGTGCCCTCCCCATGGGGGGGGCACCGTGCGCATGGCGCCGCCCACCGGGCTGTGTTCCCTCCGCTGTGGACAGGCCGCGCCCTGCTGTGCGGCAGCTCGTGGGCAGTCGTGGAGGTCGGCATGCAAGAATCAAGGGGCCCCAGGACACACAGATGAATACACACAAACAAAAAGAGTCCCCACATTGTCCCATATTTTCTGGGCTTCTGTCTTCCCCCCCACCTCCCGTAGTTTCCCATATTGTCCTGGGAATCGGCGATTCATTGTGTCTGGGTGCTTTTGTTCCCCTCCTGACAGGGTGGCGCCTGGCCCTCCTCTCTCCCGTGCCCTCCCCAGGGGCTATTGGTCTCTTCACCGGCCAAGTGGGACCCTTCACCGGCCAGATGGGACCCTTCACCAGCTGATCCGTTCACCGGCTGATTGGGTGTTTCACCGGCTACGTCATTCAATTGAAAGTTGATTGTAGCGTTCGCGTGTACGCCACCAAAAACGAGCGTGGAGTGCTAAGGGTTGCCACAACCACTTCTGAAATTAATTGTTTTTTGTTCCCCATATCCTAAGGATTGGGGTTCTTGTTCCCCATATCCTAAGGATTGGGGTTCTTGTTATTACTCTGACGCCTCCCACTCCTCCTCCTCCTCCTTCTTCCTCCCGCTCGCGCCTCCCTCCTCCCAATGATAATCACCAGATAAGACAAGACAAGATAAGATACTACAAGATAAGAGAACCTAGCAAAAATATGAATAAGAAGAGTTTCAAGATATGATAGATAAGTTAAGCTCATCACTCACACTCTCTCATGATCACAAAACGCTGCCAGGGGCATCATTTGGGAGCCCCAAGGGGGAGCCACCCTGTCTGATCTCTCGAGCCCGTTCGCGCCGATTTTGGTGGGACGTCTCAGCTAGAATTGCCGTTTGGCGCCCCCAACATGTATCTCTTGAGAGCCTCATGGTCGCAAAACGCTGCCATGGGCATCATTTGGGAGCCCCAAGGGGGAGCCACCCTGGCTGATCTCACGAGCCCGTTCGCGCCGATGTTGGTGGGACGCCTCAGCTAGAATTGCCGTTTGGCGCCCCCAACATGTATCTCTTGAGAGCCTCATGGTCACAAAACGCTGCCAGGGGCATCATTTGAGAGCCCCAAGGGGGAGCCACCCTGGCTGATCTCACGAGCCCGTTCGCGCCGATTTTGGTGGGACGCCTCAGCTAGAATTGCCGCTTGGCCTCCCCAACATGTATCTCTTGAGAGCCTCATGGTCACAAAACGCTGCCAGGGGCATCATTGGGGAGCCCCAAGGGGGAGCCACCCTGGCTGATCTCACGAGCCCGTTCGCGCCGATTTTGGTGGGACGCCTCAGCTAGAATTGCCGTTTGGCGTCCCCAACATGTATCTCTTGAGAGCCTCATGGTCACAAAACGCTGCCAGGGGCATCATTGGGAGCCCCAAGGGGGAGCCACCCTGGCTGATCTCACGAGCCCGTTCGCGCCGATTTTGGTGGGACGTCTCAGCTAGAATTGCCGTTTGGCGGCCCCAACATGTATCTCTTGAGAGCCTCATGGTCACAAAACGCTGCCAGGGGCATCATTTGGGAGCCCCAAGGGGGAGCCACCCTGGCTGATCTCACGAGCCCGTTCGCGCCGATTTTGGTGGGACGTCTCAGCTAAAATTGCCGTTTGGCCTCCCCAACATGTCTCTCTTGAGAGCCTCATGGTCACAAAAAGCTGCCAGGGGCATCATTTGGGAGCCCCAAGGGGGAGCCACCCTGGCTGATCTCACGAGCCCGTTCGCGCCGATTTTGGTGGGACGTCTCAGCTAGAATTGCCGTTTTGGCGCCCCCAACATGTATCTCTTGAGAGCCTCATGGTCACAAAACGCTGCCAGGGGCATCATTTGGGAGCCCCAAGGGGGAGCCACCCTGGCTGATCTCACGAGCCCGTGACGA
>CAUYUJ010017078.1:56651-76651 GCA_963575745.1 Prorocentrum cordatum
TCGCTCAGCAACGGAGGAAGCGTGGGTGGGGCACGAGGGCCTGTCTGGTTTAGTACCCTGCGGGGGGGCTGAAGCCGCCCCCGCGGGTCGCTGACGATGGGGAGGTGAAGTGGTATGCGCGGTGGGGCCAGTCGTGGCGCCGTGCAAGGCCGCTGAGGTCGGTCGCGTAGAGGGTTGGTGACTCGGTGGGGCGGCATGGTCGGCAGCGTGTGGGTTTTCGTTGGCTGGTCCGTCGTCCAAAGCGTCCGATCCCCCACCGAGGCTGAAAAGGTCATCGTCCTGCTCATCAGCGTCTTGAGAAGGAACGGCGTTGTCATGTGGGTGGGCTGACGCCCTCAATGGCGGAGTCGGGGGCGCCGTGCGGGTGCCCGCCGGGGCAGGGTTGGCGCTGGCTGACTCGTCGCCCAGGAAGTCCAAACCTCCACCAAAGCCGAACGGGTCGTCCTCCTGTTCGTCGAATAAAACCCGTTGGGCCTCGGCCCAGAGCTCGTCGGGGTTTTGTGGGATGTCTGGTCCAGCCGCGGGTGGAGCCTGGTCAGACAGCAGGGGATTTGGTTCCATTTTGTTTAGTTCTGCAGCTGTGAACCCAGCCCTGCGGTGTGGGAGAGGGAGTGTACGATGTCTCCGCTCGTAGATGGCAACGGCGACTCCATGGAGCACGGTCGCTTGGCGATGTCGTGCTTTGGCAGCTTCAACGATGTCGTCTGGAAGGTTATGAGTACGTGCCGCCGCTGTGGCGAGGGCGTCAGCCTGACGTTTGAACTCCTCCGCGATGGGCCCGATGAGCCCGAGGTCGATGCCCGTGTCGCCCTGGTGGCTAGCGACTTTCTCTACGCGGAACATGTTTGGCTTGGCCATGACACATCGGTGGACCTTTTCCCAGAACTCCACGTGCGTGCCCTGCGGAGGTGAGTGTCCGTCGATGATCCTGTGGAAGCCGTCGACCACCGCCTGGTTGTCCACGAAGACGTGTACGGGCCGTTCAGCACATGCCGTGAGGTGGACAATGGCGAGGGTCTCCGCAAGCTGTGCGTTCTGCGTGATGCCGTGAACGCGCGCACTGTAGTTCATACGGTGGTCGATGCCGTAGTAGACGCCGTAGCCCGCTCTTGCAAGCAAAGGGATGGCTTGGTTGGTGCATGCACCGTCCGTGGCCGCGTAGACCCATGTCCAACCAGTGTCGTGGTCGAGGTAAGTGGTGTAGGAGTCCTGGGCTGAAGCCGCAGGATCTCCCTCAGGCGGGGGCCGCGGTATGGGTTGAGGTTGCGGGTCCCTCGCGAGGTCGGCTTGCAGATCGAGGAGGGCTGGGTCCTCATCGAAGAGCCCGCAATGTCTTGTGTGCGGAGGAAGACGGGCCCACTGCTCGTCACTGATGAGGGTGGTGAGAGGGACTCTTTCACGGGCCAGCACTTGCAGTCACGCACAGTGTGCTCCTGAGTTTCCTCTTCCTCATCACAGTAACGGCAAATAGGGCTGGGATCAGCGGACGTATTTGATCGAGAACGTCGCTGTTGGGTGTGGTCCCCGCCCGACAGGTAGTTTATGAGGAGCGCCAGCTGCCATGCGTTGCATTTGGCAGCTCCTTTGGTGCGGGCGAGCCACGTGCTGGCGAAAAGGTCGAGGCCCTGTCTGACCGAAGCAAGGTGACCAAGGTCATGACGCCGTGGCTTGATTTTTCTGAGAATGGCTCTGCGTTGCGAGGCGCGCAGCATGTGAAGGAAGGCGTTTTGGGGAAGGTTCAGCCAACTGATCTGACAGCCCCAGTCGTCGTACATGGTGCCAAATGTAGGCCAAGTCCAACGGAGCTGCTGAAGCGTCTGGACAAGTCGTCCAACAGGTCCTCCGCCAAAAAGGGTCTGTACATGGTGTTGGAGATCCCTGACGAGGCCGCAAAGAGTGGCGTCGCGGTTGACCTGTCGCCGCAGGCTCAGGAAGACTTCACGCTGCATAATGGCGTCAATCTCCAGGGCGTGCCCTGGGACGCACACGGCCATGAGAGTCCAAAACTCGACCCACCTGTTTCCCTTGGGGCGGATAGCCGCCTTAAGGGCATGGTTGTAGGCAGTTTTGACGGGGCCTGATGGGGCTTGAATGTCAGTGCCCGTGGTTCAGACGCTGGCAGCAAGGGAGCGGGCGTGCCGCGCCTTAATACGCATCGGTGATGGGAGCTTGCCAATGCGCGGCAGGCGACTAGTCGCCCTGCGAACACGGGCGTCAGCGGTGGCCGTGAGGTTAAGCGCGGCTGGAGCCGGCGCTGCCTCGGCGTTGATGTAACTTCCGACGAGCTTGAAGGAGTCGACCACGCGTAAGGGCCGTTCCGCCAAGGTGAGCTGGGTAAAGGCGGTGTGAAGCTCGTCAGTAAGCGCCCACCCCGCCACTTTTCCAGGATGAATGCGTTGACCAGAAAATCGATCAAACTTGGCGGTTTCATCAAGAGATTTCTGCAACTCGGGCGCGGTGTGGGTAGTGGAGTTGCTGTCGTCAACAAAAGTAGTGCTGAGTGACCACGGCACGTAACGATGCTGTCTCTTGGTCCAGACGCACATGAGCAGCTTAATGTCGTCCAGGGACCAAGAGCTTCCCTGGAGGTGACCGTTTGTCCTGGCCAGTTCCTTAGAGTACGCACCGTTCATGCGGATGTAACGTTTGTGACGCCTGTAGAAGTTTCTGCGGACAGTAACGATGTCTTGGGGACACCCCGCGTGAAGCGCGAGGTTAAGGCATATGTCCGTGATAAGATAGTCGAAACACTTCTGACGTTCCAGGGCAGCTCCAGCCAAGGGAAGGAGAAGGGCTCTGGCGTGTTCGATGCGAAGGGCGAGAGAAGTGCTGACGTCCCCAATGGTAGCTTTGGGAACAGCGCCAAAACTCGTGGCGTGGGTCCATCCTTTCCGCCAGTCCGTGAGGCTGCGGTAAGCTGGTGCTTCCCACGCGTACATCCAAACGGAAAGCACCGAGAGAAGTCGTTGGTCCGTTGGGAGTTCGCCTCGGCCTTTTCGGAGGCACGGGTTTGGGACGTGGAGGAGGGGTTCTGGGATGGTGCCAGTGCGTTGCATAGCTCGTAGAACGCTGGCTAAGAGGCGAAGAATGTCGTCGGGAAGCTCCTTTGCCTCCTTAGTAGTCCAACCGTCCAGACCCCCCGCGCGTCTCGGTGAACGGGTGCGAATGAAGTGGATGAGTGGGTCGTCGGTGAGGTGGAAAGGGGGTAGCTGGTGATGGCGTAGGCAGCTCCTGTCGGTACTCGTCGTAGAAGTCGGCCCACGTCGGCATGGCTTCGGCATCATGTCCCGCACGTGCGCGGTACCTGCCCAAGATGGGCTCCCAGGTGTCGACCATGAGCTTCAGCATGTCCTTGATGTTAGCAACAATGGCGTTGGCAGGGAGGATGTCGGGGACTTGCGCAGGTGGTGGTTCACGGGTGTGGTCTTCGTCGCTGTCCGTGTCGGGCGAACTACCGTCGCCGGGGCTGAAGCCGCCAGCTTCGGTGTCAGCGTCGCTGTCGTCCGTGCAAGCTTCGTCAGGTTTGAAGGCGTTGGTGTCGCAGTGGAGTTGCGTATCGTCAGGAGTGGTAGGCGTGCGGAGATACGCCGTGGGCGAGCTATCAGCAGCTCGTGCGTATATGGCCGCCTTTCGCCCGCTTGGCTCACGGACGCCCTCGGCCCATATCCTGATGCGTTCCGCCTTGGCACGGTTCGCGCGTCGCGCCAGCTCTAAGTCGAGATGTTGGATCAAAACGTCAAGGTGCTCCCCGTGCGGCACTGGCTCGTCTGGGGCCCAGGCCTCGGGGAATTCCAGGAGAACCGTGGGGCGCAGCTTGTGGCATAAGAGGCGGGCCGCGGCCCACGTGCAGTCGATGCGCTGCGCGAGGTACGGCGGAATAGCACGGCAATCAAGATGGTGGTGCTGTCCGATGAAACGGAGCTCGCAGAGTTGCCGATAGAGCTTGCGCAGTCGGTTCATGTGAATCGTGGAAGCTCCGTAGGTGGGGAACGCGCGGGGGACAACTGGTCGATCCTCGAACGTAGGCGTGAGCCCGTGCATGGTGGGGGGCTTCTTTTTTGGTTGGTGGGGCGGTGGAGGTGGCAGATCGCGTAGACGGGTGAGATGGTACTCATGACTGGCCTCGTTAGCCAGGGTGAACATGCGCTCCACGTCGTCTCGTGCGTCGGCCTGCTCCATGCGGTCCTGGTACCGCCCAGCGATGAGGGTCCCAAGTGCTTGCAGCTCGTGCCCCTCATGAACTCCATCGTCGGGCGGGTAGGGCGTAGGGGCAAGAAGACGTCGGGCCGTATGGTCGAGGCGACTGAGGTCAAGCGTGACCTGCAGGCCAACGTGAGACTTCGCAGGCAAGTCGCGAAGGTAGCAGAAGTCGGTGACAAGGGATCGCGCCGCCTGGTTGGCAATGATATAATCGATGCGCGAAGTGCGGGGGCACTTGGTGACGCGGTCCCAATCAGGGATATTGCCATAGGTGTGCATGGTGTGATCTGGTGTGCCCTCAGCGACGTTGGACCATCCGTGCTGCAACATGTGCAAAAGGTGTGGATTGTCGTCAATGTTCGTGTTGGCGTCCATGCAGATGAAGTAGGGTGCTGAGCCGACCCTAGCGGCGGCACAGTCAGCGAGCCGAAAGAGAGCTGTGCTGTCTCCTCCAGCAATCCCGTAAAGGCTCGCTATGTAGATCCCCGCGGGCCCATGATTATTTCGTCGCCGCCTACGGCGGTGTTGAGTGCAGAGTGGGAGAAAGACCTCATGCCATCTTTTCTTGGCCTTGAGGGCGGCGATTCAGGGCGCATTGTCGTCGACAGTGGAGTCGACGATGGCATCCTTAGAGAGAATGGCGACCCCTCCCGAGGCGCCAGTGTTGCCCACAACGGTGTGATCAGTGCCGCCGTGGGCAGCTCTGCGCTGGGCTCGCGCCAGATCAAGGTCAGGCCCAAGACTGGCGTGGTATCCACCGTGGAGAGGATTGGCGGCGCTGGTAGCGATGGCTTGCCTAGTCGGCTTGGCATGTCGGGTCTCCTGCAGTGCTATGACAGCGGCATTGTGGTCGACACCAAGGGCGGTGATGGTTGGCCAGTTCGCCGAGAGACTGGTAATGTTAAGGCTGACGAGGTGTATGGAGCGACCTGGCCCGTCTCCATCGGTGGAACTGGGGTTTGCGCGCCCCGCACGGTGAAGGTCAGCTTGGTCCTCGCCCCAGTAGGAGGCTTGGCCACAGTAGGAGCTCATGGCGTTACTATGGGCTAGCTTGATCGGGGCTGAAGCCGCCGTCAGGCCAACCATATAGGAGGGACACGGTCGGCACTGCGCCAGGGGGGGTTCATAAATATTAGTAAAAATGTCACGAAAATTCCTCCTCACTCCAGTACTATAGGGGGCGAGGGGAGGAGAAGTGAGACGGCAGCCGTGGGAGAGGTGGGCGACTCCTCGATCCATCCTGCCGAACACAAAGACAAAAACGAGACAGCGGCGGCGGCCAGGCGCGGCGGCGGCACAACGCACGCGCATGTACAGCGCACGCGCCACCGCTGGTCCCTCCTGCGGTGACACGCCCGCCCCGTCAGTGTCTTGATGAGCAGCATCTGGTGGAACGGCTCCAGCAGCACGATCGGAGGCCTGACGCTGGGCCTCGTCCATGCCCGCTGCCGTGAGGCCCACGTTGCGGACAGGGCTGATTCCCCGCGGGGCCGCAGCTGCCGCGGCAGCAGCCGAGGTGGCGGGGGCACCGCCCCGACTCTGAGGTGAGAGCGGTGAGCCCCCGCCAAAACCCGCCACAAGGTTCTTGACACGGTACTTGTTCTTGAACGGGTCGAAGGTTGGCGCCTCGTCGATGGGGACGATCACGCGGGTGGGCAGCTGCGGCTCGTGGTCCGTGGACGGCGTCGGCTCGAGGTCGACCTGGCTAGGGTCGATGACGCTGGCTCCGAAGCGTGGCACCACTTCGGGGGGTCGGGCATCGGCCTGAGTCTCGCGAGGCGGCGAGCTCGTGGAGCTCCCTGGGGCCTTGCGTGAACTGTGGCGGCTGCAGGTCCTGCTGCGCGGGACGCGCCCGCCCGTGTGACGGTCGCGTGGCGAAGTCGCCTGGGCATTAGCGCGCTCAGAATCCGCCCTACTCGGGGATCGGATCGGCGCCGCGCAAGGTGATGGGCTGGGCTGGCGTGAGGCGCTTGTGCCGCCTTCCGCCGTGGCTGTGGCCTGGTCGGGGTCGGCCGCGTCTGGGCGGGGGCTGACGTGGTGGGCGCTTCCCTCGCTGTGCCTCGGGGAGGCGCTGCGATGCGCCTGGATGCGCGTGAGGACGAGCGGGGTGAGCGGCTGCCTCTCCCGCACAGGTGGGGCAGGTTTGGCCTGGGCAGGGCGCAGTGCTGCAGCTACATTTGGCGGGGGCGTGTGCTGGCGCGGTTGCCAAGCGCGCACGTTCGCATCGCGCCATCCTTCGGGGCGCCCAGCCCTGCCACGGTTTGTTGCAGCCCCCTGGGCTGAAGCCGCAGGGGTTATCACTGCAGGCTGGTTGCTGGAGGGGCCCTCATGTCGGCCTGAGTAAAGGCCCCAGGCGCGCGTGGACCCTGGCACTGGCGAGGTGGCCCTTAGGGCATGTAGGGGTGCACGCGAGTAGCCGATGGCCGCTGGGTGAACCCTGGCGTTGGGGGCTTGGCCGTAGCTGGAGGCGGCTGCTCCAGCAGCCGCAGGCATGGCAACTATGGGACCACGGTGGTAGGCGGCAACCCCGTCGTAGGCCGTGTTACCGCCTGTCGGGACTCGCGCAGGGGAGCGGTAGCGTGGTGTGCCCTGCTGTCCTGCGTCACGTTGGTCCCGCTGCTGGATGCGCTGCTGGTGCTGTTGGTGACGCTGCCAGTCGGCTCTCGAGAGGGGACGGGTGTCGGGGAGGATGGTGGGCACGTCGGGCCGCTGCCAGCCCCGATAGACGTGCTCGAAGGCGTGGTCAGGGTAGGTCCCCCCTACGGGTGAGTATCGTCGCACATGCTCCGTGTAGTCGATGTTCTGCGGCTCTGAGATCGCCGTAATGTTGATGGCCCGCTGGTGCGCTGGTCCGTAGAGGCAGAAACTACCACGGTTGCTGCGGTCGTGGTTTAGCTCAGCTTCGGTCGTGGCACGGCTCACCATGGCGTCACAGAGTCGCATATCGTAGTCGAGAGCTTGAGGCCCAGGACCACCCTCGGCGTCCCAGTACAGTACCACATCTCGCCAGCGGGTGCGGGTCATGTGGGTGCGCTCGGCGATCAACTCGCAGACGGTCCTGACCGTGACACGATCCCTGTACATGTTGGTAATGGCTAGGGAGAAGGGTCGGCGGACCGTCTTGTTGAAGGTGAGTTCCTCCTTGAGGGCCTGATGGGGGCTGAAGAGCACGTAGCCTTCCCTCCAAAGCGGTTGGTCGGGGGAAGGTTCTTCGGGCATCCCCGTTCCTGTGAATCCAGGTGGCCGCGTTGTGCCGTCAGGCAATCCCTGCCTGGGGACGCGCCGCGGCTGTGGTGGGAGGTACCATTGGCCCTGGTAGCCTGCTTGCCCTGGTTGTGGAGGTTCTCCCCCGGGGCCTGAAGGCGCTCGGGGGGGTTCCTTGGGGTCGTGGAGGGCTGGCGCGTTGCCGAATTGGCGGGCAAGGATGTGCGGCGGCATCCCTGTGGCACGGGCGTCGAGCTGGTTGTGTGGCCTGGGAGGGTGGGGACACCTGCTGGACAGGCAGCAAGTGTCAGAGTACCTCTTATTGGTGCTGTATGCACACGTCCAACTGTTGCACGAGTAGTCCGTGGACCAGTCCATAGGTGTACGCAGTCCGCTGCGGCCGCAGTCTGGGCACGTTGGTTGGCCCGAGGTGCCAAGCTGTGTGTTGCGGCGAGCCGCGCAATATTGGCAGCATTGGAATCGACACTGTAGGCAAGACCAGCGTCCTGGTAAGGGCGGTAGCGGATGCTCGTTTGTGCCTGGGTCGTCTGGGTGGGGTCTCGGGCGATCCCACAAGGGCCAGACGTCAGCAAACCAGGATTGGCCAGTAGTGCGGACTACCTCGGCGGGGAGGCGTGCGTCCTCGGCATGGCACCTGATCCACTGGGGCCCCATATCCGCTGGTACCATGACGGTGCGCCAGGAGTCGTCCCCCTTAACGTGGACTTGGGTCGGTGCCCAGAGCTTAGTAGTGGTGTCGCCGTGATCATGATGGAGGATGACCCAGCCGTCACGCCCGTCCACCGTAGGGTCAATGACGCGGTAGCCCATGACTGTCGTCCCCCACGGTAAGTAGGCGCCATCGTGGTGATCACCAGGGTCGAGCCAGACCTCGATGCCAGGGGCGTTGACACGGGACCGCACATCACGCACGTGGTAGGCGAGGACGTGGTAGGCAGTCGGCTCCTCCTCCGTCACAATGTGCTCCCACGTCTCGATGCCGCTGTTGTCGGAGGTGGAGTTCCCGTCGCTCTGTCGTGACGAGCGAGAGGCAGATCGTCGCGCACGGGCGCGGCCTCGGGCGAGGGCGGCGGCCGCGCTGATGAGGGATGGCGTACGGCGTTCGTCGACTCCAGATGACGTCGATGAGGGGTCTGGACTGCGGGCTAAGGCTGTGCCTGACTTTTGCGTGCGTGGTGGGTCCGACGCGGCCCCAGGGCTGGAGCCGCTGGGGCGCGACCCGTGTGCGTCAGGGTGCCCCCGCACGGGGACAGCTTGCAAGCCCGTGTACACCAGGTCGATGAGTGGTTTCGGGTCCAGCTGGAGTATGTGGAGCGAGACGCGTGGTCGAGGCTGATTAGGGTCGTCCCTGGTGGCTGCTTCCGTGTCGTAGTGCTGTTTGGCCCATGCTCGCGCCGCTTCTGGCGAGTATAGCGCCTGCGGTGGTGGCCATGCTGCCGCGATGGTTGATCTGCGCCTGGTGCTAGCTTCCTGGTCGTGAGCTTCAGCCGCCTCACGGAGATCTGGATGATCGTAGCCAGCAATGCGGAGGGCGTGTGCGCAGTCACCCATGCCATAGGCGTGTGGAAGGGCACGGCACCTGGAAGCAGCTTCTGTGGGGGCACACCAGTCCATGCGGATGAGGAGGCTCAGGACCCGAGGGTAAATGAGGCGCGCTCCGTGGGCCTCCCCTTTCACGTAGTTGTGCCTGTTTTCCCCGCGCGGTGGTTGGGTGGCCTCGCACATCCAGAGTGCGATGGGTCCCCACGCGAGGGTGTCGTCTTCGAGACTGTAGGGCGGGTGGGGCGGTATCGCGTACCACGCGGCCAGCGAAGGGTGCACGCTCACGTACGTGCGGCCAACGTTGGTGCCAGTTCGACCCTTCGTTTCACGGCGGGGGCCTGGCAAGAGGTGCCCTCCACAGGCAGCAAGACGGGCCGCAAGGTCGCCGCGGGTCCCATGCCAGAAAACAGTGGGCGCGTCGGTGGTGGGTTGACGGAGGTCCCACGTGAGGTATGGGAAAATTGTCTCGCCCGAGTTGCCGCCCGAGTCTTCCAGCACCCAAGTGAGGCGGTTCGGTGGCCTCTGCATGATGTCCGTCCACGGCCCCAGCACTTGGAGTGTTGGGTCGTGAGTGAATCGAGGGTGGTCGTGGAGTCGTAGAGCGTCTTTGATGTCCTCAGTGGACACGCCACTGTTCCCTAGCGCGAAGCCGTTTTGGTACAGGGCGTTAAGTATGCTCTTCGGCGGCTCGGGGACCGCTGGGTCACGCTGGATGGTGTTGCGTGAGTTGCGTGTCGGTGGCTTGAGGGCAGTGTAAGGCGTACCAGGGCCTGAAGGCGCCTGGGGCCTGTCAGGTGATGCATAGCGTGCTCGCCGTCGTGGTGGTTGGGTGTCCGCGTCGGGGGAGGGGGAGGAACCACGAGCGTCAGCATGTCGGAAGATGGACCACGGGCTGCCATGGGTGCGTTCCCTCGTTTCCCTTGGCTCGGTGTCGCTGCCGTGTGCTGTGGCATCCTCGTTGGTCGGTAGGTTACCGAATGTCGTGCCGTTCTTGGAGCCGTCTCGTGGCGTCGGGCTGGTCGATCTTGGTGTGACAGACGAGGCTCGCGATACGGCGGCTGTGACTTCAGCGATGGCGGCGGTGGTGGCGGTGGTGACGTCGGCGACTGCGGCGGCAACAGCTGCGGCGTAGTGTTCCTGTAGCAGCGGATGTCGGAGTGCGTGCACCTGCTGGTCGTCGTGTTCGTCGGCGAGCGTGCACGGCATTTTGTGTGTGGCCTCGTCCTTCGGCCTCCTGCTCGGTTGGCAACAGCGGAGGCACCAGTGGGCAGTGGATGAGTCCAGGGCCCGCGCACATATGCGGGCGCCTACGTGTCCGACAGCTCCCTGGGCAAGGAGTTTGGCACCGACGAGTAGAAGACCACACACAACTCCACCCGTGGCTATGGCCCCTAGCTTGCCGCTGGCCCATTTAAGGACGCCCCCGAAGCCGCTCCCGACTGCAGTGGCTCCACCCGAGACACCATCTCTGAGTTTGTCGCTGGTCCATTTGAGAGTGGCCCTCAATGTGGACGTGACATAGTATGTCGTTTTGCGTCGGAATATAGTGGACGCCGATGGGCCTGGTGCGGTCGCTTGGCGTCGTCGTCGTTGTCGGTAGCTGGGGTCTCGGCTCGGGGTCGGCAAGTATCCATCGATCTGGTCCTTGTACGGCATTGCTATCGCGATGGCGTACGTGGCCACCAGGAGGCAGATGAGGCAGCCACAATGTCGTGATGCCGCTGAGCTGTGCTGGGGCTCGTGGGGACCGCTGGCATCTGGGTGTTCATCATCGATGGGGTCGTTGTCGATGTCGGCCTGCCAGTGGTCGATGGCACTGGGGTTGGAGTCAGTCACGTTGTCACCTCCTGCGGTCTGGGGATGTCCAGGTCTAGCCAGTGGTGCAGCGGGGCTGAAGCCGCCACTGCACGGCCTGGCATGAGCTGGCGAAGCAGTGGAATGGCTAGTCACATCAGCGGCAGTGACGCCTTCAGCGTCGTTAGGCCGCGCAGAAGGGTCGGCCTGATCTGAGGTGTGGGGCGCACTGCGTTGCCACGGGGCGAGACCAGAGTGAGGCTCACTGTCGCGGTCACGCTGAGCCGAGTCGCCTGATGGTATCGTGCCGTCTCGATCCTGGATATCGATGTCGTCCTGGCTATCCTCCGACGCGTGGAACGAGTCCATGGAAGTATTGCCGATATCGCTGGCCGCGATGTGCTGGAGCAGCCATGATACGGGATCTTCTGCGGCCTGATCGGTGCCGTCCGTCGGCGCCGCAGCGAGCTCCGCCTCGACGAGCGGCAGCATGTCTGGCGGTTGGTGCAGGATAACATCAGCGAGGTACGCCATGGCGTCATGGTCGGGTGGAGGGAGACCTCTTGGCAGCAGAGCATGGGCCCGTGAGAGGTATGGCGGCAAAGGTGCCATGAAAGCCTCAGGGCCAACGAGCGTGGCACGAGCGCCCTGGTACTCCAGAAGGAGGCCGAAATAGCGGGTGGCGTACTCGCGGCTGCTCTGGATCCGAGTGAGGTTGCGGTTGATGCGCTGCCTGTCGGGGCCCGCTCTGTGCCAGATGTCCTCGCACATGTCGACCGCGGTGCGATGACGCAGGGCGTCGGTGGTGTCCTCGGACGCCTCAAGGAAGAGGTGATCGTACTGTGGCAGATGGAGCGTCGCCAGGATGTACGGGACGCAGTCCTCGAGCCATGCCCAGAACATGTCCTGGTTATCCTCACCTGGTGCCCACGCCGCAGCACACGGTATGAGCCTGGCGCGGATCATCATCAGGTGCCAGAAAGCAGGGTCTTCCTCGGGTTCGCCCCTATCTCGCATGGGAGTGGTGGGACCCGTAGGGCAATAGCGGGGCACAACAGCGGGGCTGAAGCCGCCACTGTGTGCCTGGCCAATACTGCACGGACTCGCGGCAGCGGTGCCGTAGACGATCGGGTCCAAGATGGTGCAGTGATCGTGCTTGTAGATGCTGTCATCGTAGAGGTAGAAAAGGGACGCACGTTCGACGTGCTGCAGAAGAAACCCACCTCCATGCTGGGGCGCACCGCCTGAAGACGGGTGTGCTCCAGCGAGCGAGGGGAGGGCCAGGCTGAAAGCAAAGCGCCACATGATGGCGAGGCCTGGCAGGCGGCGCGAGCGATGAGCCAAAAGCTGCATGTCAGCACGCATCTTTAGGTACCCCTGCATGCTCATGTACATTGCAACAAACACACCCACAGCAAGATGACAGGTGTCCCAACACCAGGTAGCTTGCTCGTGCTGCTGCAAAAGATGACATGATATAGCAAGGAGGATGTACGACGAGAAGTGAGAAGGGATGCCTCTGAAGGCGCTTCCTCGGAGGGCTGAGGCGGGCCCTCTGAGGCACCTTCAATAGGGTTCCTGTGTGGCCCGCCCTTTGTCTTTGCCTTTGTCAGCCCCTGGGGGCCCCGTCCCTGGGGTGACCTGGCCTGGCTGGTCGATCCACCCGCAGACAGCCACGGGCTCGGCAACTGGTGCAGCTTCCTCCTTTTTGGTATCGAGGGTGGCCACCTGGGGCAGGTGGATGGTACCCCCCGTGAGGTGCCCGAGGAGGGCCTGGATGTCGCCGCGCAGTGCAGCAGCTTCGGTAGTTGCCGTCTGTTGCTGAGTGACGACGGTGGCAAGCCCTCGTTCCAAGCCTGTAACGTGCTCCGTGAGTGTGGCATGGGATGAGAGAACGCCCGCAAGCTGGACCTGCATGTTGTCCACCGTGTTGGCAAGCAGCTCGTGCTGTTGTTCCATGTGTTGGATGCGGGTCGTAGCGGCATCTGACAGTTTAGGGGCCGTAGCGAAGCGTTCGCCGAGGGTGTTCGGTTCGCGCGATGCCACGCTGAATTCGTCCTCTGATGAGAGGATCTCGACGTCGCCTGGTGCCTCGGCGGCTGCGTCAACGTGCCCTTCCGTGTGGCCCCCACCTTCGGCCGCCCCCGTGCCAGGTTGCGGGTCATGCCCGTCCCCACCTGTTCCTTGGACGGCCGTCTGCTCGGCAGCTCCATCCGTGCCGTGCGGGGGAGCAGAGGAGCTGCGGCCTGGAGCGCCGTGTGATCTTGCGTGCGGCGTGGCGTCACGTTTCCCGCTGGAGGATCGGTGGCGCTTGGCTAAAGGCTCCTCCTTAGGGATCGGGAGCGGTGCGACGCCCTTGCCTTTGGGCGTGGCAGTCATGAGGTCGTGGAGGTAGGGGCTCTGGCCGCTTTGGTTAGGAGTGTGCCCGTGGCGGGGCTGAAGCCGCCACCACGGGCGGGCGGCGTCACAGGCTCTGTGATAGTGGTAGGGGTGACAATGGTAACGTTGTCCCTCTTCGGCACGACCTCAGCCAACGGGGCCTCGGTGATGCTCCACGGGATGGGGCACCCTGCGACCTGTACCGTGTATGTGGGTGGGGGACGATGAGCGCGCACTAAGGCAAACTGCGCCGAAGTGGCTGGGTCCCAGGCGGTGTGGTAGACCTCACAGTCCCATTTGACGGACGGGCCCGTGAGAGTCTTGGCAAGCTGAGTCAGCGTGGCATGGCGTGCCGCAATGCCCGTGATGCGGTATCGCGTCTTGGCGAGAGTGGCTTCGCAGCCACGGATGCTGACGGCAGCGGCCTTGGCGGCGTCTGACCCACGTGCAACACGGATCCCCAATAAGCCTGACTTGCCGTGCCTGACGACTCCTAGGGCTTTGAAGTCCACCGACTTCTGGAACGCCTCTGCCATCGTGATGGGCTGGTCCTCGGGGAACCACACGGTCTGGTACTTGTCTGCCGTGGGCTCGTCCGCACCTACGTTGCTGAGGTCGTAGGTGGCGCCGAGTTGCCCCGAACCCGCCAAGACCTTGTCAACTGCTTGAAGACTGACGCCGAAAGTGGCAGCCAGGGACCTTTTTCCGACGCCAGATCCGTACCTGCCTAGACTTTTGCAGGGTTCGAGGATAGTGACGGCTTTAAAGTTGCCGTGGAAAAGGGCCTTGAAGGTGTCCTGCAGCTGACTGTCGAGCTCCTGGCGGCGAGCGTCTTTCTTAGACTCCCTGTGCTTTTGGTTTTGGCGCGCCTTGTCCTGTGGAGCGGAATCCCCTCGGAAAGGACCCTTGGCGCGTGGACCACCGTTCACGGGGGCGCCTCCCGAAAACTGATCCTCGAAGGCCTGATGCATGGAGGGGACTGCGGCGATGGCTTCGGTTTCATGTATGGTCACCCGAATCCAGCATACGTGGTCGGCAGGATCAATGGTGGCGACGGCTACTTTTTCCGTGCAGGCGACTTCCTTGGTGCCCAGCTGGTACACGGTCACGGGGACGTGCGTGTGAACCACATTGGGCGCCTTGGGGTGGCGCTTCAGCACGGGGACGGCGAGCTCGGTGCCGACGTAGTTGTCGTTTTTTGGGCCCCTGACAGCGATCGCGAGCTGACCCGTGGTACGCTTACCCTGCTCGAGATGGTGCTGCAGCAGCCGCTCGCCACTCTCGTAGTCGTGGAGGCTGATGCTGGGCTTGTACGTCTTGCCGTCGTCGAGTGATGTGGGTTCGGCCAGGACTGGGACCTTCCAGAAGGCCGGGTCCAAGGCAATAAAATAATTTTGGCGTCCGCAGCCTGAAGACGTGCGGACGCAGCTGGTGGATAGGATGTGTCACCACCATTGCGCTTAGGCTTGCTGCGCTGGTGGTGATCCAGCGTGTAGCTGATCTGGTTGGCGGCACACATGCGAATCAAGGCACTGCCGAGCTTCTTGGTGTTGGTCTTGTGCATGTCGTACGTGGCCTGCAGCTCGTCCGCGTTCAGCTCGGCGAGCCCGTTGTATGCGGCTGTGGGGCGGTCAGACCCCGCTTGCTTGAAGGCTGCAATGCAGTCCTGTTTACGTTGGAGGAGGGATCCTTCAGCTGCAGGACGTGAGCTCGGCGGCTGCTTGGAAGAGCGACGGCGCTCCGGCTTGGCGGGGGCCATTGCGGCGGGCGCTCTGGTGGGAAGGGAGGAGGTGACGCAAATCTGTACCGCGCTGCTGGCGCGGTTCCGGTCTCGCGAGGCCTGGAGTCGGGACTCCAGGCGGGGCGCTTCGCGTCGCGGCTACGCTATGAGTGCAGGGCACTCTCGAGCCGAGACTAGAGAGAGAGAGAGAGAGAGAGAGAGAGAGAGAGAGAGAGAGAGAGAGAGAGAGAGAGAGAGAGAGAGAGAGAGAGAGAGAGAGAGAGAGAGAGAGAGAGAGAGAGAGAGAGAGAGAGAGAGAGAGAAGAGAGGGTGACAAAAAGGAGGGGGGAAGAGAGAGATGAGAGAGATGAGAGGGGAGGGGGAAGTGGGTGGGAAGAGAGAGAGAGAGAGAAGAGAGAGGGAGAGTGAGAGAGAGAGAGGGATGGCACAGGGAGAGGAGAGAGAGTGAGGAGAAAGAGAGAGAGAGAGAGAAGATGTGACTAGAGAGAGAAGGCGAGAGAGAGAGAGAGAGAGGGAGAGGAGACAGAGAGAGAGAGAGAGAGCGTGAGTGGGAAAAGAAAAGGGGGGGGGGGGGGGGGAATAAGAGAGAGAGATGAGAGGAGAGAGATGAGAGAGAGAGACTGAGAGAGAAGAGATGAGAGAGAGAGAGAGAGAGAGAGAGAGAGAAAAAAAAACAAAAGAGGGGGGATAAGAGAGAGAGAGGAGAGAGAGAGGACGTAGATGAGAGAGAGAGAGAGAGAGAGAAACAAAAAAACAAGAGAGAGAGAGAGAGTGGGGGAGAGAGAGGGAGAGAGAGAGAGAGAGAGAGAAAGAGAGTGTGAGAGAGAGGGATAAAGAGAGGCACATCAAAGAGATAGATGGAGAGGGAGAGAAAGAGAGAGAGAGAGAGGAAAACAAAATGAAAAAAGAGAGAGAGAGAGAGAGAGAGAGAGAGAGAGAGAGAGAGAAAGAGAGATCGGACAAATAGGCGGACCAGGGTCCGTCCGCGAGGCGCACTGCGGTGCGACAACTCGCATGCACTATTTGCGGCGGTGCAGCCTTTAGATACGAGGGCGGGCAACAAAAACCCCCTCCCCCGGCGCAGTGCGACAGACGCTACAGACGGCGGACAGACGATGATGATCTCACCTGTCAGACCGCGTGAGGAAAAGGCCCCAACAAGAAAGGCGACGTGCTGGCACGTGGCTAGGCGGCTTGGCAGACCGCCTGTTGGGCGCTTGGCCGCTAAGCGGCGCGCAGTGACGGGGCACCCCCCGCCCCCACGCCCTGACACCGTGGACGCGGAGCCACGCGTACACACGGGCAGGCAGAAAGGAGGAGATTAGCGCGGGGCACCGGGTGGAGCGCCGCGGAACGATGACAACATAGCTTGGATGTTGAGTGACGGCACGGCACCATCGGGCGAGGCCGTGAGCAGCTCGGCGAAGGCTCGCCCAGCACTGTGGAGGCGCTGGAGTAGAGGGCCTTGACGAGCTTGGGCGGCGGCGAGGTCCGCGGCGAGAGCTAAGCACCTCTGCTGGAGGGCAGCCATAGCCTGTGACAGCTCGGTTTCGCGGTCGGTGAGGGGTGGCTGCTCAGTGCCAGCAGCCGAGGGCCTCGAGACAGAGGCGAGGTCCTCGGTACGCCTGTCCAAATGGTGGACTAGCGTAGTGCGGGACCCTGTACGCTGACGTCCGTCACCCTTGAAGGGTGACTGGAGGGGCCGGCGCGACCCCAGGGCTGGAGCCGCTAGGGCCGCGCCCCGAGAGGTCAGGGGAGCCGCTTCCTCTCGCTCAGCAACGAAGGAAGCGTGGATGGGGCACGAGGGCCTGTCTGGTTTAGTACCCTGCGGGGGGGCTGAAGCCGCCCCCGCGGGCTGCCGGCGGTGGGGAGGCGGAGTGGTTTGCGCGGTGGGACCAGTCGTGATGCCGTGCAAGGCCGCTGAGGTCGGTCGCGTAGAAGGTTGGCGTCTCGGTGGGGCGGCATGGTCGGCAGCGTGTGGTATCGGCGGTGCGTCCTCAATGCCACTCAGTCCTCGGGGGTCGCCCAGGTCATGGTCGGCGTCTTGGCGGTGGCCGATATCATCGTATGTGGGCGTTATCGCTCTTGGGGACGGAGTCGCAGTAGGGGTCGAGAGGTTTCCCGACGGGGCGGGGTTTTCGCTGGCTGGTCCGTCGTCCAAAGCGTCCGATCCCCCACCGAAGCTGAACAGGTCATCGTCCTGCTCATCAGCGTCTTGAAAAGGAACGGCGTTGTCATGTGGGTGCGCTGCCGCTCTCAATGGCGGAGTCGGGGGCGCCGTGCGGGTACCCGACGGGGCAGGGTTGGCGCTGGCTGGCCCGTCGCCCAGGAAGTCCAGGCCTCCACCAAAGCCGAACGGGTCGTCCTCCTGTTCGTCGAATAACACCCGTTGGGCCTCGGCCCAGAGCTCGTCGGGGTTTTGTGGGATGTCTGGTCCAGCCGCGGGTGGTGCCTGGTCAGACAGCAGGGGATTTGGTTCCATTTTGTTTAGTTCCGCAGCTGTGAACCCAGCCCTGCGGTGTGGGAGGGGGAGTGTACGGTGTCTACGCTCGTAGATGGCGACAGCGACTCCATGAAGCACGGTCGCTTGGCGATGTCGTGATTTGGCAGCTTCGACAATGTCGTCTGGAAGGTTATGAGTACGTGCCGCCGTTGTGGCGAGGGCGTCAGCCTGACGATTGAACTCCTCCGCGATGGGCCCGATGAGCCCGAGGTCGATGCCCATGTCGCCCTGGTGGCTAGCGACTTTCTCGACGCGGAACATGTTGGGCTTGGCCATGACACATCGGTGGACCTTTTCCCAGAGCTCCACGTGCGTGCCCTGCGGTGGTGAGTGTCCGTCGATGATCCTTTGGAAACCGTCAACCACCGCCTGGTTGTCCACGAAGACGTGTACGGGCCGTTCAGCACATGCCGTGAGGTGGACAATGGCGAGGGTCTCCGCAAGCTGTGCGTTCTGCGTAATGCCGTGAACGCGTGCACTGTAGTTCATGCGGTGGTCGATGCCGTAGTAGACGCCGTAGCCCGCTCGTGCTAGCAATGGGATGGCTTGGTTGGTGCATGCACCGTCCGTGGCAGCGTAGACCCATGTCCAACCAGTGTCGTGGTCAAGGTAGGTGGTGTAGGAGTCCTGGGCTGAAGCCGCAGGATCTCCCTCAGGTGGGGGCCGCGGTATGGGCTGAGGTAGCGGGTCCCTCGCGAGGTCGGCCTGCAGATCGAGGAGGGCTGGGTCTTCATCGAAGAGCCCGCAGTGTCTTGTGTGCGGTGGAAGACGGGCCCACTGCTCGTCACTGATGAGGGTGGTAAGAGGGACTCTTTCTCGGGCCCAGCACTTGCAGTCGCGAACAGTGTGCTCCTGAGTTTCCTCTTCCTCGTCGCAGTAACGGCAGATGGGGCTGGGGTCAGCGGACGTGTTTGATCGAGATCGTCGCTGTTGGGTGTGGTCCCCGCCCGACAGGTAGTTGAGGAGGAGCGCCAGCTGCCATGCGTTGCATTTGGCTGCTCCTTTCGTGCGGGCGAGCCACGTGCTGGCGAAAAGGTCGAGGCCCTGTCTGACAGAAGCCAGGTGTCCAAGGTCATGACGCCGTGGCTTGATTTTTCTCAGAAAGGCTCTGCGTTGTGAGGCGCGCAGCATGTGAAGGAAGGCGTTTTGGGGAAGGTTCAGCCAACTGATCTGACAGCCCCAGTCGTCGTACATGATGCCAAATGTGGGCCAGGTCCAACGGAGCTGCTGAAGCGTCTGGACAAGTCGTCCAACAGGTCCTCCCCCGAAAAGGGTCTGGACATGGTGTTGGAGATCCCTGGCGAGACCGCAGAGAGTAGCGTCGCGGTTGACCTGTCGCCGCAGACACAGGAAGACTTCACGCTGCATAATGGCGTCAATCTCCAGGGCGTGTCCTGGGACGCACACGGCCATGAGAGTCCAAAACTCGACCCACCTGTTTCCCTTGGGGCGGATAGCCGCCTTAAGGGCATGGTTGTAGGCAGTTTTGACGGGGCCTGATGGGGCTTGAATGTCGGTGCCCGTGGTACAGACGCTGGCAGCAAGGGAGCGGGCGTGCCGCGCCTTAATAAGCATCGGTGATGGGAGCTTGCCAATGCGCGGCAGGCGACTAGTCGCCCTGCGAACACGGGCGTCAGCGGTGGCCGTGAGGTTAGCGCGGCTGGAGCCGGCGCTGCCTCGGCGTTGATGTAACTTCCGACGAGCTTGAAGGAGTCGACCACGCGTAAGGGCCGTTCCGCCAAAGTGAGCTGGGTAACGGCGGTGTGAAGCTCGTCAGTGAGCGCCCACCCCGCCACTTTTCCAGGATGAATGCGTTGACCAGGAAAATCGATCAAACTTGGCGGTTTCATCAAGAGATTTCTGCAACTCGGGCGCGGTGTGGGTAGTGGAGTTGCTGTCGTCAACAAAGGTAGTGCTGAGTGATCGCGGAACGTATCGATGCTGTCTCTTGGTCCATACACACATGAGCAGCTTAATGTCGTCCAGGGACCAAGAGCTTCCCTGGAGGTGACCGTTTGTCCTGGCCAGTTCCTTAGAGTACGCGCCGTTCATGCGGATGTAGCGTTTGTGGCGACTGTAGAAGTTTCTGCGGACAGTAACGATGTCTTGGGGACACCCCGCGTGAAGCGCAAGGTTAAGGCAGATGTCCGTGATGAGGTAGTCGAAACACTTCTGTCGGTCCAGGGCAGCTCCAGCTAAGGGAAGGAGTAAGGCCCTGGCGTGTTCGATGCGCAGGGCAAGAGAGGTGCTGACGTCCCCAATGGTAGCTTTGGGGACAGCGCCAAAACTCGTGGCGTGGGTCCATCCTTTCCGCCAGTCCGTGAGGCTGCGGTAAGCTGGCGCTTCCCACGCATACATCCAAACGGAAAGCACCGAGAGAAGTCGTTGGTCCGTTGGGAGTTCGCCTCGGCCTTTTCGGAGGCACGGGTTTGGCACGTGGAGGAGGGGTTCTGGGATGGTGCCAGTGCGTTGCATAGCGCGTAGGACGCTGGCGAAGAGGCGAAGAATGTCGTCGGGTAGCTCCTTAGCCTCCTTAGTAGTCCAGCCGTCCAGTCCCCCCGCGCGGCGCGGTGAACGGGTGCGAATGAAGTGGATGAGTTGGTCGTCGGTAAGGTG
>CAUYUJ010017078.1:81651-96651 GCA_963575745.1 Prorocentrum cordatum
GCTGTGCGTTCAGTCTGGCCGCGGCTGCCTGGTGGGACGGTCAGCGCAGGTGGCCTGTAGGGTACTGCTGCCGTGACGTCAGGGCGCTGTGCTGCTGAGGTATGGTGGCGTGGGTCCACTGCTGGGCCGGGCTGGGGTCCCTGAGTTTGGGCCTTGGTCTGAGCGCCCGTGCTGGGGGACGGCATCTCGGCGCGGAGCGCAGGTGCAGAGACGGTCAGACTGGAGCAGCTCAGGTGGGCGGTGTCCCCAGACGACAGCGTGACGGTCCAGTGGCCGGGGTGCTCGCTGGACTGCCCCCGTACGATACCTCGGAGGCCGTTGATGGGGTTGTGGACTTGGCCCTGGACGATGACCGCTGTGCCCGCGTGGAGCCGTGGTGGGATCCAAGCGGCCGAACGGCAGTTTACGGCTCGGAGGTGACCGATGGTGGCTGGTTGCGGTCCGAGGAAGCGCTCGAAGTGCTCCCGTACAGTCACAGTGCTAGTGCTGGCAGTGCAGAGAGTGAGAGAGAGAGAGAGATTGGGAGAGAGAGAGAGAGAGAGAGAGAGAGAGAGATAGGGGGGGGGGAGAGAGAGAGAGAGAGAGAGAGAGCGAGAGAGAGAGAGAGAGAGAGAGAGAGAGAGAGAGAGAGCGGACAAGTAGGCGGACCAGGGTCCGTCCGCGAGGCGCACTGCGGCGCGACAACTCGCCAAGCACTATTTGCGGCGGTGCAGCCTTTAGATACGAGGGCGGGCAACAAAAAAACCCTCCCCCGGCGCAGTGCGACAGACGCTACAGACGGCGGACAGACGGTGAAGATCTCACCTGTCAGACCGCGTGAAGAAAGAGGCCCCAACAAGGAAGGCGACGTGCTGACACGTGGCTAGGCGGCTTGGCAGACCGCCAGTTGGGCGCTTGGCCGCAAAGCGGCGCGCAGGGACGGGGCACCCCCCGCCCTCGCGCCCTGGCACCGTGGACGCGGAGCCACGCGTACTCACGGGCAGCCAGAAAAGAGGAAATTAGCGCGGGGCACCAGGTGGAACGCCGCGGAGCGATGACAGCATAGCTTGGATAGGGAATGACGGTACGGCACCATCGGACGAGGGCGTCAGCAGCTCGGCGAAGGCTCGCCCGGCGCTGTGGAGGCGCTGGAGCAAAGGGCCTTGACGGGCTTGAGCAGCGGCGAGGTCCGCGGCGAGAGCAGCACACCTCTGCTGAAGAGCGGCCATAGCCTGGGACAGCTCGGTTTCGCGGTCGGTGAGGGGCGGCTGCTCAGTGCCAGCGGCCGCGGGCCTCGTGGCAGGGACGAGGTCGGTGCGCCTGGCCAGGTGGTGGACTAGCGTAGTACGGCACCCCGTGTGCTGACGGCCGTCACCCTTGAGAGGTGACTGGAGGGTAACACACGGCCCCAGGGCTGGAGCCGCTGGGGCCACGCCCCGTGAGGTCGGAAGAGCCGCATCCTCTCGCCCAGCAACAATGGAAGCGTGGACGGGGTGCGACGGCCTGACTGGCTCGGTGCCCTGCGGGGGGGCTGAAGCCGCCCCCGCGGGCTGGCGCTGGTGGGGGGACGGAGTGGTTGGCACGGTAGGACCAATCATGATGCCATGCGAGGGCTCTGAGGTCGGCCGCGTAGTAGGGTGGCGTCTCGATAGGGCGGCATGGTCGGCAGCGTGGGGTGTCGGCGGAGCGTCGTCAATGCTGCCACTCAGTCCGAGGGGGTCAACCAGGTCATCGTCGGCGTCTTGACGGTGGGCGACATCATCATGTGGGTGCGATGTCGCTCTCGGAGACTGAGTCGCGGTAGGCGTCGAGAGGTTGCCCGACGGGGCAGGGTTGTCGCTGGCTGGGCCGTCGTCCAAGACGTCCAATCCCCCACCGAAGCCGAACGGGTCGTCCTCCTGTTCATCAGCGTCTTGGAGGTGTGCGACGTCATCATGTGGGTGCGGTGCCGCTCTCGGTGGCGGAGTCGAGGGCGTCGTGCGGATGCCCGACGGGGCAAGGTTGGCGCTGGCTGGCCCGTCGTCCAGGAAGTCTAGTCCCCCGCCGAAGCCGAACGGGTCGTCCTCCTGTTCGTCGTATCTCGCCCGTTGGGCCTCGGCCCAGAGCTCGTCCGGGTTCTGCGGGATGTCTGGTCCAGCCGCGGGTGGTGCCTGGTCCGACAGCAGGGGGTTTGGTTCCATTTTGCTGTGTTCCGCAGCTGTAAACCCAGCCCTGCGGTGTGGGAGTGGGAGAGTGCGGTGTCTGCGCTCGTAGATAGCGACAGCGACCCCATGGAGCACGGTCGCTTGGCGATGTCGTGTTTTGGCAGCTTCGACAATGTCGTCTGGAAGGTTGTGAGTGCGTGCCGCCATTGTGGCAAGGGCGTCGGCCTGACGGTTGAACTCCTCCGCAATGGGCCCGATGAGCCCAAGGTCGATGCCCATGTCTCCCAGGTGGCTGGCGATTTTTTCGACGCGAAACATGTTGGGCTTGGCCATAACACATCGGTGGATCTTTTCCCAGAGCTCCGCGTGCGTGCCCTGCGGCGCTGGATGTCCGTCGATGATGCTTTGGAACCCATCGACCACCGCCTGGTTGTCCACGAAAACGTGCACGGGCCGTTCGGCACATGCCGTAAGGTGGACAATGGCGAGGGTCTCCGCAACCTGGGCGTTCTGCGTTAGGCCGTGAACGCGTGCACTGTAGTTCATGCGGTGGTCGATGCCGTAGTAGACGCCGTAGCCCGCTCGTGCTAGCAATGGGATGGCTTGATTGGTGCATGCACCGTCCGTGGCAGCGTAGACCCATGTCCAACCAGTGTCGTGGTCAAGGTAGGTGGTGTAGGTGTCCTGGGCTGAAGCCGCAGGATCTCCCTCAGGGAGGGCCGCGGTATGGGCTGTGGCAGCGGGTCCCTCGCGAGGTCGGCCTGAAGGTCGAGGAGGGCTGGGTCTTCGTCGAAGAGCCCGCAGTGTCTTGTGTGCGGCGGGAGACGGGCCCACTGGTCGTCACTGATGAGGGTGGTGAGAGGGAGTCTTTCTCGGGCCCAGCACTTGCAGTCTCGGACAGTGTGCTCCTGAGTTTCCTCTTCCTCGTCGCAGTATCGGCAGATGGGGCTGGGGTCAGCTGACGTGTTTGATCGGGATCGTCGCTGTTGGGTGTGGTCCCCGCCCGACAGGTAGTTCAGGAGGAACGCCAGCTGCCAGGCAGTGCATTTGGCTGCTCCTTTAGTTCGAGCGAGCCACGTGCTGGCGAAGAGGTCGAGGCCCTGTCTGACAGAGGCAAGGTATCCAAGGTCGTGACGCCGTGGCTTGATCCTCCGCAGAAAGGCTCTGCGTTGTGAGGCCCGCAGCATGTGTAGGAAGGCGTTTTGGGGTAAGTTCAGCCAGCTGATCTGGCAGCACCAGTCGTCGTACATGATGCCTAATGTGGGCCAGGTCCAACGAAGCTGCTGGAGCGACTGGACGAGTCGTCCGACAGGTCCTCCACCAAACAGGGTCTGGACGTGGTGTTGGAGGTCTCTGGCGAGCCCGCAGAGTGTAACGTCGCGGTTAACCTGTCGCCGCAGGCACAGGAAACCTTCACGCTGCGTGATGGCGTCGATCTCCAGGGCGTGTCCTGGGACGCACACGGCCATGAGAGTCCAGAACTCGACCCACTTGTTCCCCTTGGGGCGGATAGCCGCCTTGAGGGCGTGGGTGTAGGCAGTCTTGGCTGGGCCTGATGGTGCTTGGATGTCGGTGCCCGTGGTGCAGACGCTGGCGGCCAGGGATCGGGCGTGCCGCGCCTTGATAAGCATCGGCGACGGGAGCTTGCCAATGCGCGGCAGGCGGATAGTCGCCCTCCGCACACGGGCGTCTGCGGTGGCCGTGAGGTAAAGCGCGGCTGGAGCCGGCGCTGCCTCGGCGTTGATGTAACTCCCGACGAGCTTGAAGGAATCGACCACACGTAAGGGCCGTTCCGCCAGAGTGAGCTGGGTAACGGCGGCGTGAAGCTCGTCGGTGAGCGCCCACCCTGCCACTTTACCAGGGTGAATGCGTTGACCAGAGAATCGATCAAACTTGGCGGTTTCGTCAAGAGATTTCTGCAGCTCCGACGCGGTGTGGGTAGTGGAGTTGCTGTCGTCAACAAAGGTAGTGCTGAGTGATCGAGGAACGTATCGATGCTGCCTCTTTGTCCACACGCACATGAGTAGCTTGATGTCGTCCAGGGACCACGAGCTTCCCTGGAGGTGACCGTTAGTCCTGGCCAAGTCCTTAGAGTACGCTCCGTTCATGCGGATGTAGCGTTTGTGGTGACTGTAGAACTTTCGGCGGACGGTAACGATGTCTTGGGGGCACCCCGCGTGCAGCGCAAGGTTAAGGCAGATGTCCGTGATGAGGTAGTCGAAGCACTTCTGTCGGTCAAGGGCAGCTCCAGCTAAGGGGAGGAGTAAAGCCCTGGCGTGCTCGATGCGCAGGGCGAGAGAGGTGCTGACATCCCCAATGGTAGCTTTGGGAACAGCGCCGAAGCTCGTGGCGTGGGTCCATCCTTTCCGCCAGTCCGTGAGGCTGCGGTAGGCTGGCGCTTCCCACGCGTACATCCAAACGGAAAGAACCGAGAGGAGTCGTTGGTCCGTCGGGAGTTCCCCTCGGCCTTTTCGGAGGCACGGGTTTGGCACGTGAAGGAGGGGCTCTGGGATGGTGCCAGTGCGTTGCATAGCACGTAAGACGCTGGCGAAGAGGCGAAGGATGTCGTCGGGTAACTCCTTAGCCTCCTTAGTTGTCCAGCCGCCAAGTCCCCCCGCGCGGCGCGGTGAACGGGTGCGAATGAAGTGGATGAGTTGGTCGTCGGTGAGGTGGAAAGGGGGTGCTGGTGATGGCGTAGGCAGCTCTTGTCGGTACTCGTCGTAAAAGTCAGCCCACGTCGGCATGGCTTCGGCGTCATGACCTGCACGAGCGCGATACCTGCCCAAGATGGGCTCCCAGGTGTCGACCATGAGCTTAAGCATGTCTTTGGTATTGGCAACAATGGCGTTGGCGGGAAGGTCGTCGGGAACCTGGGCAGGTGGTGGGTCACAAGTGTGGCCTTCGTCGTTGTCCGTGTCGAGCGAGCTACCGTCGCTGGGGCTGAAGCAGCCAGCTTCGGTGTCGGCATCACTATCATACGTGCAAGCTTGGTCAGGTTTGAAGGCGGTGGTGTCGCAGTGGAGTTGTGTATCGTCGGGAGTGGTAGGCGTGCGGAGATACGCCGTGGGCGAGCAGTCGGCAGCCCGTGCGTATATGGCCGCCTTTCGCCCGCTTGGCTCGCGGACGCCCTCAGCCCAAATCTTGATGCGTTCAGCTTTGGCTCGGTTTGCACGTCGCGCCAACTCTGAGTCAAGGTTTTGGATCAGACGGTCCAGGTGCTCTCCGTGTGGTGCTGGCTCGTCGGGGGCCCAGGCCTCGGGAAAGGCCAGGAGGACTGTGGGGCGCAGCTTGTGACAGAGAAGGCGGGCCGCGGTCCACGTGCAGTCGATGCGCTGCGCCAGGTACGGCGGGATGGCACGGCAGTCGATATGATGGTGCTGTCCGATGAAGCGAAGCTCACAAAGTTGCCGATGGAGCTTGCGAAGGCGGTTCATGTGAATCGTGGAAGCTCCGTAGGTGGGAAAGGCGCGGGGGACAGCGGGTCGCTCTTCGAACGTGGGTGTGAGCCCGTGCATGGTAGGGGGCTTCTTTTTTGGGTGGTCTGGCGGTGGAGGTGGCAGGTCGCGCAGCCGGGTGAGATGGTACTCATGGCTGGCCTCGTTAGCCAGGGCGAACATGCGTTCCACATCGTCGCGTGTGTCGGCCTGCTCCATGCGGTCCTGGTATCGCCCAGCGATGAGGGTCCCTACTGCCTGCAGTTCGTGGCCCTCATGAGCTCCATCGTTAGGGGGGTAAGGCGTGGGGGCTAGAAGGCGTCGGGCCGTATGGTCGAGGCGGCTAAGGTCGAGCGTGACCTGCAGGCCAACATGGGACTTCGCTGGCAAGTCACGCAGATAGCAGAAGTCGGTGACAAGGGATCGCGCCGCCTGGTTGGCGATGATGTAATCGATGCGCGAAGTGCGGGGGGCACTTGGTGACGCGGTCCCAGTCAGGGATGTTGCCATAAGTGTGCATGGTGTGGTCTGGTGTGCCTTCAGCGACGTTAAACCATCCGTGCTGCATCATGTGCAGCAGGTGTGGATTGTCGTCGATGTTCGTGTTGGCGTCCATGCAAATGAAATACGGGGCTGAGCCGGCCCTCGCGGCGGCGCAGTCAGCGAGCCGAAACAAGTCGGTGCTGTCTCCTCCAGCGACCCCGTAGAGGCTCGCTATGTAGATCCCAGCGGGCCCGTGGTTGTTTCGTCGCCGCCTGCGGCGGTGCTGGGTGCAGAGCGGGAGGAAGGACTCGTGCCATCTTTTCTTGGCCTTGAGGGTGGCGATACAGGACGCAGTGTCGTCGACGGTGGAGTCGACGATGGCGTCCTTAGAGAGGATGGCGACCCCTCCCGAGGCGCCAGTGTTGCCCACGACCGTGTGGTCTGTGCCGCCGTGGGCAGCTCTGCGCTGGGCTCGCGCCAGATCCAGGTCAGGTCCCAGACTGGCGTGGTATCCCCCGTGGTGTGGATTGGCGGCGTTGGTAGCGATGGCTTGTCTGGTCGGCTTGGCATGTCGGGACTCCTGCAGTGCTATGACTGCGGCGTTGTGGTCGACACCAAGAGCGGTGATGGTTGGCCAGTTCGCTGGGAGACTAGTGATGTTGAGGCTGACGAGGTGGATGGAGCGACCTGGCCCGTCTCCGTCGGTGGAGCTGGGGTTGGCACGCCCCGCACGGTGGAGGGCAGCCTGGCCCTCACCCAGGTAGAAGGCTTGGCCGCAGTAGGAGCTCATGGCGTCCCTGCAGATTGGCTTGAACGGGGCTGAAGCCGCCGTCAGGCCCGAAGTATAGGCGAGGCATGGTCGGCACTGCGCCAGGGGGGGTCATAAACATCAGCAAAACTGCCTCGAAAAATCCTCCTCACTCCTGTACCGTGGGGGACGAGGGGAGGAGAGGCGATACGGCAGCAGAGGGAGAGGGAGGCGACTCCTCGATCCGTCCTGCCGAACACAAGAGCAAACGCAAACCAGCGGCGGCGGCTCGGCGCGGCAGCGGCGCAACGCGCGCGCATATACTGCGCGCGCGACACCGCTGGTCCGTCCTGCGGCGGCGCGCCCGCCCCGTCAGTACCGTGATGAGCAGCATCAGGTGGAACAGCTCGAGCAGCGCGGTCGGTGGCCTGGCGCTGAGCCTCATCCATGCCCGCTGCCGTGAGGCACGCGTTGCGGACAGGGCTGACTCCACGCGGGGCCGCCGCTGCCGCGGCAGCGGCTGAGGTGGCGGGGGCGCCGCCACGACTCTGTGGAGAGAGCGGTGAGCCGCCGCCGAAACCCGCCGCGAGGTCCTTGACGCGGTTCTTGTTCTTGAACGGGTCGAAGGTCGGCGCCTCGTCGATGGGGACGATCACGCGGGTGGGCGGCGGCAGCTCCTGGTCCGTGGACGGCGTCGGCTCGAGGTCGACCTGGCCAGGTTCGATGGCGCTGGCACCGAAGCGTGGCACCACTTCGGGGGCTTGGCCATCAGCCTGAGTCTCGCGAGGCGGCGAGCTCGTGGAGCTCCCAGGGGCCTTGCGCGAGCTGTGGCGGCTGCAGGACCTGCTGCGCGGGACGCGCCCGCCCGTGTGGCGGTCGCGTGGCGAGGTCGCCTGGGCGTTAGCGCGCGCAGAGTCCGCCCTGCTCGGGGAGCGGATCGGCGCCGCGCAGGGTGTTGGGCTGGGCTGGCGGGAGCCGCCTGTGCCGCCCGCCGCCGAGGCTGCAGCCTGGTCAGGGTCGACAGCGTCAGGGCGGGGGCTGACGTGATGGGCACTTCCCTCGCTGTGCCGCGGGGAGGCGCTGTGGTGCGCCTGGGTGTACGTGAGGACGAGCGGGACGAGCGGCTGCCTCTCGCGCTCAGGTGGGGCAGGTTTTGCCTGGGCAGGGCGCAGCGCTGCGGCCACGTTTGGCGGGGGCGTGTGTTGGCGCGGTTGCCAAGCACGCACGTTCGCATCACGCCATCCTTCAGGGCGCCCTGTCCTGCCACGGCTTGGTGCAGCCCCCTGGGCTGAAGCCGCAGGGGTTACCACTGCGGGCTGGTTGCTGGGGGTGCTGTCATGGCGGCCTGGGTAATGGCCCCAGGCACGCGTGGACCCTGGCACGGGCGAGGTGGCCCGTGGGGGGGCCTGCACGAGTGCACGCGGGTAGCCGATGACCGCTGGGTGCACCCTGGCGTGAGGGGCATGGCCGTAGCTGGAGGCGGCTGCTCCAGCCGCCGCGGGCCTGGCGCCAATGGGGCCACGGTGATAGGCGGCACCCCCGCCGTACACCGTGCTGCCGCCTGTCGGGACGCGCGCGGGGGAGCGGTAGCGTGGCGTGCTCGGCTGACCTGCGTCGCGTTGGTCGCGCTGCTGGATGCGCTGCTGGTGCTGTTGATAGCGCTGCTGGTCGGCTCTCGAGAGCGGGCGGGTGTCGGGGAGGATGGTGGGCACGTCGGGCCGCCGCCAGCCCTGATAGACGTGCTCGAAGGCGTGGTCTGGGTAGGTCTCCCCGACGGGTGAGTATCGCCGCACATGCTCCACGTAGTCAATGTTCTGCGGCTCGGGGAGCACCGTGATGTTTACAGCTCGCTGGTGCGCTGGTCCATAGAGACAGAAACTACCACGGTTGCTGCGGTCGTGGTTCAGCTCAGCTTCGGTCGTGGCACGGCTCACCATGGCGTCGCAGAGGCGCATGTCATAGTCGAGAGCTTGAGGCCCAGGGCCGCCCTCGGCGTCCCAGTACAGTACCACATCTCGCCAGCGGGTGCGGGTAGTGTGGATGCGCTCGGCGATAGCCTCGCAGACGGTCCTGACTGTGACACGATCCCTGTACATGTTGGTGATGGCTAGGGAATAAGGTCGGCGGACCGTCTTGTTGAAGGTGAAGTCTTCCTTGAGGGCCTGGTGGGGCCGAAGAGCACGTAACCTTCCCTCCAGAGCGGTTGGTCGGGGGACGGTTCTTCAGGCATCCCCGTTCCTGTGAACCCAGGTGGCCGCCTCGTGCCGTCAGGCAGTCCCTGCCTGGGGACGCGCCGCGGCCTAGGTGGAAGGTACCATTGACCCTGGTAACCTGCTTGGCCTGGTTGTGGAGGCTCCCCCCCGGGGCCTGAAGGCGCTCGGGGGGGTTCCTTGAGGTCGTGGTGGGCTGGCGCGTTGCCGTATTGGCGGGCAAGGATGTGCGGAGGCATCCCTGTGGCACGGACGTCGAACAGGCTGTGCGGACTAGGCGGATGGGGGCACCTGCTGGAGAGGCAGCATGTGTCGGAGTCCCTGTTGTCGGTGCTGTACGCACACGTCCAGCTGTTGCAAGAGTAGTCCGTGGACCAGTCCATAAGTGCACGTAGTCCGCTGAGGGCGCAGTCTGGGCACGTTGGTTGGCCCGAGGTGCCGAGCTGCGTGTTGCGGCGGGCCGCACAGTACTGACAGCATTGGAATCGGCACTGTAGGCATGACCACGTCCTGGTAGGGGCGGGAGCGCTTGCTCGTTTGTGCCTGGGTCGTCTGGGTGGGGTCGGGGTCGATCCCACAAGGGCCAGACGTCGGCAAACCAGGACTGGCCTGTAGTGCGGACGACCTCGGCGGGGAGGCGAGCGTCGTCGGCATGGCGCTCGATCCACTGGGGCCCCATGTCCGCTGGTACCATGACCGTGCGCCAAGTGTCGTCCGCCTTGACGTGGACTTGGGTCGGTGCCCAGAGCTTGGTAGTGGTATCGCCATGGTCGTGGTGGAGGATGACCCAGCCGTCGCGACCCGCCACCGCAGGGTCGATAACGCGATGGCCCATGACGGTCGTCCCCCACGGTAAGTAGGCGCCATCGTGGTGATCGCCAGGGTCAAGCCAGACCTCGATGCCGGCGGCATTGACACGGGCCCGCACATCGCGGACGTGGAAGGCGAGAACGTGGTAGGCGGTCGGCTCCTCTTCCGTCTCGATGTGCTCCCACGTCTCGATGTCGCTGTTGTCCGAGGTGGAGTTTCCGCCACTCTGCCGTGACGAACGGGAGGGGGATCGCCGTGGGCGGACATGGCCTCGGGCGAGGGCGGCGGCCGCGCTGATGAGGGAAGGCGTGCGGCGGTCGTCGGCTCCTGATGTCGTCGATGAGCGGTCTGGGCTGCGTGCCAGGGCGGTACCTGACTGGTAAGTGCGCGGTGGGCCAGACGCGGCCCCAGGGCTGGAGCCGCTGGGGCGCGACTCACGTGCGTCGGGATGCCCCCGCACGGGGACGGCTTGCAAGCCAGTGTACACCAGGTCGATCAGTGGCTGCGGGTCCAGCTGGAGCTTGCGAAGCGAGACGCGTGGACGGGGCTGGTTGGGGTCGGCCCTGGTGGCTGCTTCAGTGTCGTATTGCTGTTTGGCCCATGCTCGCGCTGCCTCTGGCGAGTATAGTGCCTGCGGCGGTGGCCACGCTGCCGCGATGTCCAGCCTGCGCCGAGGTGTTAGCTTCCTGGTCGCGGGCTTCAGCCGCCTCGCGGAGGTCTGGGTGATCGTAGCCGGCGATGTGGAGGGCGTGCGCACAGTCGCCCATGCCATAGGCTTGTGGTAGGGCACGGCACCTGGAGGCAGCTTCCGTGGGGGCACACCAGTCCATGCGGATGAGGAGGCCCAGGACCCGAGGGTAGATGAGGCGCGCTCCGTGGGCCTCCCCTTTCACGAAGTTGTGCCAGTTCTCACCGCGCGGTGGTTGGGTGGCCTCGCACATCCAGAGCGCGATGGGTCCCCACGCGAGGGTGTCGTCTTCGAGGCTGTAGGGCGGGTGGGGCGGCACTGCGTACCACGCGGCCAGCGACGGGTGCACACTCACGTACGTGCGGCCAACATTTGTGCCAGTTCGACCCTTCGCTTCACGGCGGGGACATGGCAGGAGGTGCCCTCCGTTGACAGCGAGACGGGCCGCAAGGTCGCCGCGGGTCCCATGCCAGAAGACAGTGGGCGCGTCGGTGGTGGGTTGACGGAGGTCCCACGTGAGGTAGGGGAAGATCGTCTCGCCTGAGTTCCCGCCCGAGTCTTCGAGCACCCAAGTGAGGCGGTTCGGGGGCCTCTGCATGATGTCAGTCCACGGCCCCAGCGCTTGGAGTGTTAGATCATGGGTGAATCGAGGATGGTCGTGGAGTCGCAGAGCGTCTTTGATGTCCTCTGTAGACACGCCACTGTTACCAAGCGCAAAGCCGTTTTGGTACAGGGCGTTGAGGATGCTCGTCGGCGGCACGGGGACCGCTGGGTCGCGCTGGATAGTGTTGCGTAAGTTGCGCGTCGGTGGCTTGAGGGCTAGGTGGGGCGTACCAGGGCCTGAAGGCGCCTGGGGCCTGGCGGGTGATGCATAGCGTGCTCGCCGACGTGGTGGTTGGGTGTCCGTGTCGGAAGAGGAACCACGAGCATCTGCATGTCGGAAGATGGACCACGGGCTGTCGCGGGTGCGCTCACGTGGTTCCCTTGCCTCGGCGTCGCTGGCGTGGGCTGTGGCGTCTTCGTGAGTCGGTGGGTTACCATAGGCCGCGCCGCTCGTGGGGCCATCTCGCAGGGACGGGCTGGTCGATCGTGGTGTGACAGACGAGGCTCGCGATACCGCGGCAGTGACTTCGACAATGGCGGCGGTGGTGGCGGTGGTGACATCGGCGACTGCGGCGGCAACTGCAGCGGCGTAGTGCTCCTGTAGCAGCGGATGTCGAAGTGAGTGCACGTGCTGGCTATCGGGTTCGTCGGGAAGCGTGCGCGGCATTGTGTATGTGGCCTCATCGCGCGGCCTCCTGCTCGGTTGGCAACAGCGGAGGCACCACTGGGCTGTGGATGAGTCCAGGGCCCGCGCACAGATGCGGGCTCCTACGTGTCCAACGGCTCCTTGAGCGAGGAGTTTGGCGCCGACCAGTAGAAGACCGCACACCACTCCACCAGTGGCAATAGCTCCAAGTTTGCCGCTGGCCCATTTCAGGACACCCCCGAGGCCAAACCCGACAGCGCTGGCTCCGCCCGAGACGATATCTCTGAGTTTGGCGCTGGTCCACTTGAGAATACCCCACAATGCGGGCGTGACGTTGTATGCCGTTGTGCGACGGAGTGTAGTGGGCACAGGTGGGCCTGGTGCCGCCGCTTCACGTCGTCGTCGTTGCCGGTAGCTGGGGTCTCGGCTCGGTGTCGGCAAGTACCCGTCGATCTGGTCCTTGTACGGCATGGCTATCACGATGGCGTACGTGGCCACGAAGAGGCACATGAGACAGCCACAGTGTCGTGAGGCCGCTGCGCTGTGCTGGGCCTCGTAGGAGCCGCTGGCGTCTGGGTTCGCGTCGTCGATGGGGTCGTTGTCGATGTCAGCCTGCCAGTGGTCGACGGCGCTGGGATTGGAGTCAGTCACGTTAGCACGGCAGACAAGGGTGCGGGGCGTGGTACTGTCGCCTGCGGTCTGAAGACGTCCAGGTCCAGCCAGTGCTGCAGCGGGGCTGAAGCCGCCACTGCGCGGGCTGGTAAGAGCAGGCGACGCAGTGGGATGGCTTGTCGCGTCGGCGGCAGTGGCGCCTTCAGCGTCGTTGAACTGTGCGCTGGGAGTGGCCTGGGCAGAGTTGTTTGGCGGACTGCTGTGCGACGGGGGGCGCCCTATGTAGGATTCGCTATCACGGTCACGCTGGGCTGTGTCACCTGGCGGTGCCGTGCCGTTGCGATCCTGGGTTTCCATGTCGTCTTGGCTATCGTCCGACGCGTGGAACGAGTCCAGGGATATGTTGCTGATGTCGCTGGCCGCAATGTGCTGGAGCAGAAGCGGTTCGGCGTCGGCCGCGGGCTGGTCGCACGTGGCGTGCTGGGCGAGGGGGCCAGCTGGCGGTGGTAGGTTTAGCGGTTCCATCGGTGCCGCGGCGAGCTCCGCCTCGACAAGCGGCTGCATGTCTGGCGGGTGGTGCAGGATCGCATCCGCGAGTACGCCAGGGCGTCTTGGTCGGGTGGAGGGAGGCCTCTTGGCAGCAAGGCGTGGGCCCGTGAGAGGTATGGCGGCAATGGTGCCGTGAAAGCCTCAGGGCCGACGAGCTGAGCACGAGCGCCCTGGTATTCCAGAAGGAGGCCAAAGTAGCGGGTGGGGTACTCGCGGCTGCTCTGGATACGAGTGAGGTTGCGGTTGGTGCGCTGTCTGTCGGGGCCTGCTCTATGCCAGATGTCCTCGCACATGTCGATCGCGGTGCGCTGGCGCAGGGCGTCGTTTTTCTCCTCGGAGTCCTCCTGGAAAAAGTGGTCGTACTGTGGCAGATGGAGCGTCGCCAGGATGTACGGGACGCAGTCCTCGAGCCATGCCCAGAACACGTCCTGGTGGTCCTCACCTGGTGCCCACGCCGCAGCGCGCGGTATGAGCCGAGCTCGGATCATCATCAGGTGCCAGAAAGCGGTGTCCTCCTCGGGTCCGCCCCTGGCGCACAGAGGGGTCGCGAGACCCGCGGGGCTATAGCGGGGCACGACAGCGGGGCTGAAGCCGCCACTGCGTGCCTGGCTTTTGTCAGCGGCCCCGTCAAGGATGTGCTGCACGACGGTCGAGGCCACGCTGGAGGTGGACTGCGACGCATGTGTCGTAGTTGTCGAGGGCGTGCATGCGCTCGCGATGGCGCCCAGCGATCCGTTGCCGCACGGACCCGCGGCGGCGGTGCTGTTCACGATCGGGTCCAAAATGGTGCAGTGATCGTACTTGTAGATGCTGTCATCGTAAGGTAGAAGAAAGTCCCACGTTCAGCGTGTCGCAGGAAAACCTCTCCTCCATGCTGGGGCGCACCGCCTGAAGACGGGTGTGCTCCAGCGAGCGAGGGGAGGGCCAGGCTGCAGGCAAGGCGCCACATGATGGCGAGGCCTGGCGGGCGGCGCGAGCTATGAGCCAAAAGCTGCATGTCAGCGCACATCCTCAAATACCCCTGAATGCTCATGTGCATTGCAACAATCACGCCCCCTGCAAGACTGAGGGTGTCCCTACACCAGATAGCTTGCGCGTGCTGCTGCCAAAACAGACATGAGGTGACAAGAAAGAGATACGACGCGAAGAGGGAAGAGATGCCTCTGAAGGCGCTTCCTCGGAGGGCTGAGGCGGGCTCTCTGAGGCACCTTCAATAGGGTTCCTGGGTGGCCCGACCCTTGTCTTTGCCTTTGTCAGCCCCTGGGGGCCCCGTCCCTGGGGTGACCTGGCCTGGCTGGTCGATCCAACCGCAGACAGCCACGGGTTCAGCCACCGCTGCAGCTTCCTCCTTCTTAGTTTCCAGAGTGGCCGCTTGTGGCAGGTGGATGGTGCCCCCCGTGAGGTGCCCGAGGAGGGCCTGGATGTCGCCGCGCAGTGCAGCGGCGTCGGCGGTTGCCGTCTGTTGCTGGGTGACGACGGTGGCAAGCCCTCGTTCCAACCCTGAGACGTGCTCCGTGAGTGTGGCCTGGGAGGAGAGAACGCCCGCAAGCTGGACCTGCATGTTATCCACCGTGTTGGCTAGCAGCTCGTGCTGCTGTTCCATGTGCTGGATGCGGGTCGTGGCAGCAACTGGCGGTTTAGAGGCCGATGCGAAGCGTTCGCCGAAGGTGTTGAGTTCGTGGGAGGCTACGCTGTATTCATCGCCTGATGAGAGGATCTCGACGTCGTCGGCGTCGCCTGGTACTTCGGCGGCTGTGGCAGCGTCGCCTTCGGTGTGGCCCCCACCTTCTGCCGCCACCGTGCCAAGCCGAGAGTCATGACCACCTGATCCTGGGGCGGCCGTCTGTTCAGCGGCTCCGTCCGTGCCGTGCGGGGGTGCAGAGGAGCTGCGGCCTGGGGCGCAGTGTGACTTTGCGTGCGGCGTGGCGTCACGTTTCCCGCTGGAGGATCGGTGGCGCTTGGCTGAAGGCTCCTCCTTGGGGATCGGGAGCGGTGCGACGCCCTTGCCTTTGGGCGTGGCAGTCATGAGGTCGTGGAGGTAGGGGCTCTGGGCCGCTTTGGTGAGGAGTGTGCCGGTGGCGGGGCTAAAGCCGC
>CAUYUJ010017078.1:106651-176651 GCA_963575745.1 Prorocentrum cordatum
CCAGCTGTCATTTCTGACACCAGACGCCAGCAACTCTTCGACCAACGGTCACAAAGACGGCAGCCGTAAGCATGCAACACACTGCCTGGCACTCCTTTCCCCTCCGTCCTTGCACGGGTTGTGCCATTGCAAAACCACTTTTCGGTAGATCATCGCAATTGTGTACGAACCTCCTTTGCGCACTGATAGCCCCAGATTGTGTTAAGCATGGCTGCGGCAACACAGGACGCACGGCTAGTGCTTCTTCGAACTTGGGGCGCGTGCGTCGCGCAATTCTCTGGCATGCTTGCTGCGCGCCACAATCCAGTCGCACCACACCTGCATATCCTCCCAGTGTCTCCCCACCATCTGTCATCTTGCACGCCAGGCACAAGCCAGTCCGCAGGTGCCGAAAAGGCAGCGATGGTGACCGGGACAGGTGCGGAAGGATTGTCGCCTTTTCGTGTCTGCTCCAACAGATTGAGACACCCACCGATGGGATGGTATCCCTCCCCGCCCCCCTGTCCACAGCCCAGTTCTCTGGTCCTGCCCACCCCCACCCGCGCCCTCCGCGAGGCAGGGCCTGGCGGCAGGGTGTCACTGCCTGGTTTATCCGACACTCCGAGGGGCGCCCAGTCAGCCGCCCCGCAGGAAAGGCAAGACGAGGGCCGAAGGGAGCGAAGCGGGCCCCCCCGGGATGGGGCGTGCTCCGCGGAGCTTTTGGCGTGAGATCCGGCAGGTGGGTGCCTTCCCCGAACTGCCAACGGGTTCTGACAAGAAGTGCTGATGAGTGAAGCGGCCCTGAAAGGTGCAAAGAGGCATTCCACGCTGGGGGCGCACCTGAGACGAAAATGCGTTTAGATAATCCCCCCAAAGACTCCCCAATCGCGCTGATCTCCCCGGCCTGTTTTTGGATCGTCTGGAGCCGTCGTGCCTGGGCACGCTGCCCAGCCTTAATGGACTCGTTGGCCCAGCCCGTGCGGTCTGGACCCAGATGCCCCCAGGCCATAGGCTACATCGGGCCACCGTGCCCTACAGAGTGGTGGCTCGAGGGAACTGGGTCCACGAACGGGGTTGAAGCGCCCCAGAGCCATGTTATCTCAAGTCCTCCTCCTCCTCTTCCTCCTCCACTTCCTCCTCCTCCCCCTCCTCCTCGTCCCACCCCATCCCCCTCTACAGTTAAGAAAACACGGGTCGCACCCCCAGACGTGTCGGTAGGGCGGGCCAGGCGTTTCTCCTGAGACTACCTCGCCATCTATGATCCTGAAGCTTGAGAATTGCAGCAGGTTCATGGACAAAGGGGGGGCTGCTTTGAAAATGCGGCCCTCGCCACACCGCCGCGCACACTCGTCTTCCGAGCCTGCAGCCGCTTCACGGATGGCGGGGCGGGTCTTTTTCAGAATGCGGACTTCGACTGAGCGCCGCGCAGGCGCTTGGCGTTGACTATCCCCCTCCCTCCCTGGGTTCCTCGATCAAGATGTTTGCCCTCCGTGGCTGGAGGGCCCACCGCCACTGCCCTGACTTGCGGCCCCGCGCATGGTGGAGCCATTCCTTTTCGGTGGGTGTGATCCTTCGCCTTGCACTGTCTCTCTCCTCCATCCTGCCCTTCTTTGCTGGGTCGCTGTGATGTTGCCAGTTGGGTTAGGCGAGCCGCTCGCACTGTAGAAAAAAACGCGCTCGCTCACCCACCCACCCGCGCTGCCACATGCTCCCGCGAGCGCTTGTGCGGTGCAGCGTGGTGTGGTGTCACGCCACGACTTCACCTTGCACGGGGTGGTCCACCTTCCACGCCACAGCGTCTGCCACCAAGGACCGCGCTCGCGAGCACGGCCAAGCTGGGCAACGCATCGCTTTGGGCACGACCTTATCGTGCGCATCTTGTGGGTCTTCAGAACATGTTGGTTGCGCCCGGTTCCTGGCCAGGGCGGGCCCGGGCGGATGGCATTCCTAAACGGGCTGCGGGTCGGCCGGTCTTATGGGTGGTGGCACCACGGACAGTGCTCCACCCCCGCCATCCTAGATTTCGGCGTTGGTGGTAATAGTTCGGTCACCTTGAAAGCCACCACCCTCGGTGGAGGCACACCTCCGATATTGGTGTTGGGGTCAACCTCGAGGCCTGCGAAGGTTCTGCGGGGGCCGGCGCGGCACTCTATCCACAAGGGGTGCCTCACAAGCGGGAGAGCGGTCTGCGGAGCAGCATGCCTCAGTCGCGTGAGCCCAGCGCAAGCCCGCGCTGCCGCGCAGCGCCCTCAGCACCGGATCCGGCGTCTGCAGCTGCTGCCCGCGTGGCCGGACACGTGCTCCCGCTCTTGCGCGCTGAGTGAGAAGCCCGCTCGGCTAAGAAAGGTGTGTCTGTGTGTGTGCACTCGTGGCTCTGCGCTGCAGTGGTCGCTGCGGCTGTGGGCCTGGCCACGGCTCTGCAGTAAGCAAGGGGTGGCTGGGTGCAACAAGGCGGCGCCCAACTGAACTTAGCGCGTGCACGCAAACACCCACAAGACCCCATCAAATGCACTTGAGCCCCTCACGCAGGCATGGATGGCACTTGCAACACTACGAGCGCTCTAGCAAGCAGGCATCACGCACAAAGGATCGCGGTGGCAGCCACGTGAAAGGAACATACCAAAATGGAACCGCAAGGCGACTCACCACCAGATGACCCGCCCAATAACACACTGCATGATTGAACGGCCACCGCGCCCGTTAGAATGATAAACTTCTGCTCCGCGTTACGAGCTGTTTCTGCTCTCCCGAATTCGACCCGTCCCTGGTGTCTGAGGGAGCATCGTACAGGAAAGTACCTGCACATCCGCTTGTGAAAAGAGTTTTGCATGATCCACTACTGCATGCACTCGGAAGGCACTGTGGCCAACCCATGTTCTGGACGGCGACAAAACTTGACGCCTCTGCGTGTGTGTCTGTGTGCGCGGCGGCGTCGCAAGGACAGTCCCCATCGCAGCAACCACAACACGAGCGTGGGGGTCTTGCAGGGCTCTTCGGAGGAGCAGAAGGGCTCCACAGGCACCCTTCCAGCGGCGGGAGCTGATCACGAGTCGCAGTCCTCAGACGCTGCCCGCGCAGGAACCCGAGAGAAGGACGAGGCGGGAGGCGAGGTAGGTGGGCGGACGGGGGGGAGACGGGGGAGGCAGGAAGGGGCGAGGGGAAAGGGCAAGCTGGGTGCTCTCGCGCCACATCTGACATCCGATCCCTCCCTCCCACCCCTTCCCGCTGCGCTGACTTGTCTCTATCCGCGGACGCGTGTCATATCCGGCACGGACCCCCAAAAAAGACCTCTATCATGTCATGCGCAATCGCAAAGGGGAGCGGCTTCGTACACGGGAGGAGAGCGAGGAGGAGGATGAGGAGGAGGAGAAGGTGGTGGGTAAGCAGACGGACGGGAGGAAGGAAAAGGGAGAGGGTGGATGAGGAAGGATGAGGACAAGGAGGAACAGAGGCAGCAAAAACTGGAGTGGAAGAAGCGGGAGAAGGAGGAGGATGAGGGGAAGGCTGAGGGGAAATACGGGGGCGACGACGATGAACAAGAACTCGGATCCAGAAACGTGACCCGCGCTGGGGCGAGAGCGCCATGTTATGAACGACTGGAGTTCAGCGCAAATCCGAAAATGAGGCCCATACTGCAGCGCGAGCACCGTTTGAAGACACCAAAAAGAGTCGGGTTGTAAGACAAATCAGGTGGAAGAAAAACAACTCTGCCCAGTCTTGCAAAAAAACGGAGACGCGCGATCTCTTGTGCGCGTAGTCTGGGGATCGAGGAGAGTAGTAGTACAGTAGGAGCCCGGCCACAAGAAACCTTCCACAAGAAACCCAACCCTGAGACCCCACGACGCCCATTGATTTTTGGCGTGGGAACGTCACGTTTCCCATCGCAAAACCATCGAAATCCAAGAAACCCAAGGCACCCTGGAGGCAAGCAGGGTGTTACTGTGATGGTGGGGAAGACGAGGAGGAGGAGGAGGAGGAAAAGGAGGAGGAGGAGGAGGGAAGAGAGAGGGAGGAGGAGGAGGAGGAGGGGAGGGAGGAGGAGGGAGGGGAGGAGGAGGAGGAGGAGGGAGGAGAGGCGGGAGGAGGAGAGGAGAAGAGGAGGAGGAGGAGAGAGGGAGGAGGAGGAGGAGGAGGAGGAGGAGGAGGAGAGAGGGAGGAGGAGGAGGAGAGGAGGGAGGAGGAGGAGGGGGTTAGCAGGAGGAGGGAGGAGGAGGAGAGGAGGAGGAGGTAGAAGAGAGGAGGGAGGAGGAGGAAATGGGAATGTCGGCGGCGCGCCCACGGAGGGGGAAAAGGCGGAGCCGGCGGGCCCTTTCGGAGGGCGGCTCTGCAAGCCTCTGGCCTTCTGGGAAGCTGCGGAGGCCTTCTCCGAAGACATGGAGGGCTCCTCAAAGGCCGGATGTAAAATGGGCCCTGCGACACACATACGACCAGACGCAGATCCCAGGACTCCCCATGAGCATCATCTCAGATGTTCTGGGTCTTCGCCTTCCCGCCGTTCCCCTTGTCTCCCATGTTTTCTTGAAGTCGGTATTTAATTGTGTCTGTGTGTGTCCCCTCGCCGCCCTCTGAGATAGCTTGCCCCTGCTGCCCTGGGCGCGCCGCCGAATGGAGGGAGGGAAGGCTACGAGAACGGCGCCCGTGCGCCGTGCCATGGCTGGACTCCGTTCGGGCCCCGCTCGAACGCGGCACGGTCCAGAGTTTGCTCCTGGGTCGAGAATCCACGGCACGCCACGAGGGGCGCCAACGCAGTAGTTACGGTGCACACAAGTCGTCCGCGGAAAGGTGGGGGGGCAAGGGGGAGCGCAGGGGCAGCAGAGAGTGGGAGGCCACGTGCGAACCCTGCCCCCCTGCCCCCCACGCCTTCTGCGGGGAGGGTGGGGTCCACTTCACTTCGCAGGCGGCCCCCCAGGGGACCGCGGGGGCAGCGGAGGGATCCGGCGCAGCTGGCCCGGGGCGCGCGGGCGGGCCCCCGCGCGCAGCCCTCCCCGGGGGCAAACCGGTCGGCACCCTGCCGACGGCTCGACGGCCCGCGCGGGCGGCCGCGAGAGAGCACGCAAGCGTCGGAGAGGGGAGGGCGCGGGCACCGCGGGCCGCGCGCGGCAGAGCCCCCAACCGTTGGGTCGGGCGGGTCCTCCTACAGGGGGTTTGGACGAACAGACATCTTTTGCATTGGTTTAACGTCAAAATTCAAAATGGTCCCCGTACTATGTTGTAACTCTTTGGGGGCATTCTTCTTGTAGAATAACAGGCCCGACTCGACCCAACCGCTTCCGCCGAGAGCAGGAGGCGCTGCGGAGGCCCCGGCGCCCTACAGGGGGGGGCGGCCGCGCGGAGGAGACAACGGATGAGCACGGGCGTTCGCAGGCCGAGCGGCCGAGCAGCCCCGGCGACTGGCAACTCATCACCCGGAAGTCGCCTCCGAGCGAGCCCTGCGCAGCGCTGGGGAGGATCGGGCGGAGTGAGTCGAACTGTCGAAGGAGCGCAGACGTGGATTAGCGACCTGTGGATTTGGCACTCGGTCGCCAAATCCATGGATCTGGGGAGGTGCCCTCCCCAAAATGCAGCCAGTGCCGCCTCGTTTGGCGGCACAAATCCGCGATTTCCCATGGAAACGTGACCCGTCACTAATCCACGCCCTCTTGATCCATGCTTGCGACCGCCTGAAACTAGCTTTCTGAACCCTCCGCCCAAGGAAAATCTCGTACACTGCCGGCGACGCCCACGAGACTCCCCAAAAGCCCGGAGACGCGCCCAAGACGCCAACAAGAAACCCAAATGGGCCTCACGCGTCAATTTCGTCCTTCTGGGGGTCGGCGGAACTGCTGGACGCCGCTTCCGAGCGAACCTCGCGCGCGCGCGGCAGCGCCTTGCCGCCAGCACCCCCACGCCCGCAACGCGCGCGCGCTCCGGGCCCGCCGCGAAAGGGGGCGCCGGAGCCCTGAAAATTGAACTCGGGCGCCTCCACACGAGGAACATTCACATATGTTGTTTTCAAACATGTTCGGGAACGATCGTTCCATTATTGTTTAAGTAGTTTCGAATCTTTCTGGCCCATGTCAAATTCTTCCGCCAAAAACCACTTGTAGGACGACGCGCCCGACCCAACTGAAAACGCAGGCCGCGGGGGGCCCTTGGCAAGCATGGCGCTCCTCCCGGGCCGCCGCGAGAGCAGCGGCGGGGACCGCGCCCCCTCGTCGGCGGCGAGCGAAGGGGGGAGTGAGAAGGAGGGCCGTCTCAGAAGGCTCGAGGTCCCCCGCCCTGCTAAGAAGCCCCCCGCGCAAGCCCTCCCCGAAGGCAAAGAAAAACTGTTCAGAAGGCGCCTGGGCTTCCGAGAAGCCCCGCCACTTCCTGGGAAGGCCCATGTCGGGCACGCCCCCCCCCCACGGGCGGATTTTCTACGAAAAGTCCCAAATATCTCGGCGAAGGACCCAATCCTACGCAGTTGCGAATACCGCAATAATGAACATCACCCTCGCCCGCCTCCTGCAGGGGCGCGGGCCGCGCGAGGGGGCGCCGAAATGCGCGGCGGAGCACGCAACGCGAAAGAAGACGATAAGTCTGCGCGCGAGAGACTGAAGGCAGGCGAGCGCGAGAGCGAACGAATCTGAGTGTGAATAATCTGCGCGCGCGAGCCCACGCGCATAAATGTCGACGCCCATGTCGGCGCGCCCCTCGCGAGGATCGCGCCCGCTCCCCCCTGTTATTCGTCCCCCTCTTCGCCCGCGCGCGCCCATGTCCGAGGCGGCGGGCGCGGCGCCGCGCGGAGCCCCCGCGACGCGCGCCCGTCGCCCCGGAAGCGCCCCGGCGACGCGCGCGCGTCGTCCGCCGCGCGGAGCAGAGAGAACTACAGGCCCGCCGATGGCGGGCAAGTCCCTGGCCGCCCGGCAGAGCGACGACGGGGGCGAGCGAGGCGCCGGGCAGAGCGCGGGGCGGGGTCCCCGCGACGCGCGCCGGTCGCCCCGAGAGGGCCCCAGAGGCGCGCGCGGGTCGCCCGCGGCGCGGAGCCAAACAGTCAGACCGTCAAGAGACGGCGAGGCCCGGGCGGGTCGCTCCTCAGGCCAAGCCTCGCGGATAAACTCGGCGAAGCCCAGCTCCCCGGCGAGGGCCGCCGCCTCCCTTCCGCGACGCTTCGCGCGCGCAGGAAACTGCTCCAGCTGCTTCCGCAAGCCCTCCGGCGGCCCTGCCAGGAAGAACTCGATGCGCGGCGCCCGCATGAGCAGGAGGTCCTCGTGGCGCGTGGCGCGCGAGAGCAACGCGTAGAGAGCTCCAGCCACCAGTCGTCGCCCTCCTTCTTGCCGTTCCCGACCTCGTGGCGGCCGCAATCCAGGATCACGCCTGGGCGACGTCGGCCGAGGGAGCAGCGCGCCACACAGCCGACGGCCCGAGGCGACAGTCCAGGGGGCCGAGAGAAGGTCTGGCTGCGGACCGCTCGTGTCCAGAAGCTTTGGCCGTAGACTGCCAGGGGGCGCCGTTCCCTCGCCCCGTCGCGTTCGCGCATGGTGCGCCCCTGGCCCGCCACCGTGGTGATGACCCTGCCGCCCGAGAACGGCAAGCCCGTTCGGGTGACCTGGGACCTCAGTTGGAGCTCCCTATGGGGCCACGGAACGTGTGAGGGGTGTGCCACAGTGGAGCGGCGCCGCCATGCAAGCTGCGCCACTGAGACTTTAGTTGGAGCTCCCTAGGGGACCCCGAAACATGCGAAGGGTGTGCCAACATAGGGCGGCGCCGCCATGCGAGCTGCGCCACTGGGACCTTAGTTGGAGTTCCCGAGAAGCCCACGAAACGTGTGAGGGGTGTGCCAAAATGGGGCGGCGCCGCCATGCGAGCTGCGCCACTGGGACCTTGGGACGAGCACCCGATGGGGCCACGAAACGTGTGAGGGGTTGCCGAAATAGGGCGGCGCCGCCATGCGAGCTGCGCCACTGGGACCTTAGTTGGAGCTCCCGAGAAGGCCGCGAAACGTGTGAGGGGTGGGGTGTACCACTTGGGGCGGCGCCGCCATGCGAGCTGCGCCACTGAGACTTTAGTTGAAGCTCCTTGAAGCCACGAAACATGTGAGGGGTGTGCCAATATGGGGCGGCGCCGCCATGCGAGCTGCGCCACTGGGACCTTACGACGAGCACCCTATGGGGCCACGAAACGTGCGAGTGGTGTGCCGAAATGGGGCGGCGCCGCCATGCGAGCTGCGCCACTGGGGCCTTAGTTGGAGTTCCCGAGAAGGCCACGAAACGTGTGAGGGGTGTGCCAAAATTGGGCGGCGCCGCCATGCGAGCTGCGCAACTGGGACCTTAGCTGGAGTTCCCAAGGGGGTCACGAAACGTGTGACGGGTGCCGAAACAGAGACAGGCGGAGAGCAAAAGCAAAGAGGGGGAGGAGAGAGGAGGGGGGGAGGGGGAGGGAGGAGGAGGAGTAGGACGCGGGGCGCTGTCTCTTCAAAACGAGGACCCAAAACGGCAGGACGGTTGGGAACTATTCCAAAAATGCGCAAACGTAGTCGAAAATGATCATCAAAAATCGTCCCCTGACTATGTCCGTACTGCACCCCTCCTGTAGAGGGGTACGCCCGACTGGAGAGAAGGCCTTCTCCTTCTCGCTTCCCCCCCTGGCTGGCCGCCCTCGCCCTCGGCCGCCTCGGCCGCCCTCGTGCCTCCGTCGCCTCCGCGCCTCTCGCGCGCGCGCGCGCGCCTGCGCGCGCGGCCGCCCTCGCCCCGCGGCGGGGCCGCGCCCCCCTTGCGATCGGCGCCGCCCTCGGGGCGGCCCTCGCGCCGCGCCCCGCGCCGGCCCGCGGCCGAAGGGCCCCCAGGGCCGCCCAGGCGGCAGGGCTAGGTCGGGCATGGCTTCCTACAGGCGGATATGGGAAGAGAGTATTTGTTTTTTTTGTGGAAAAAAATCCCATAAACACCCAGAAGTCATCCAAAAAAAAGTCCCCTGACGATTGTTGTGCGCCCGACTTGACAGCAGGGCCAGGCTGCCCCGCGCCCGCGCCACCCCGCCTCTGCGGGAGCCACCTTGCGGCAGCCAGCTCCCGCAGAGGCCCCCATGGGAGGTGGGGCCGGACCAGCAGACACAAACGACGCCCGAGAGGGCGCCACGGGCCCAGGCACGGACCACGACTTCTGGTGCGGGCTTCGGCGTGGTATGCGCTGCGGCCCCCGAGGAGGGCCGCAGATGGCGTGGTGTCGTGTGCTCTCGGGTCGGGGAACGGCGGCGCCCGCTGGAGGGCCCCGAGGTGCCGCGAGGGCGCCCGACGGCCGCTCCCAGCGCGCGGCCCGTGGCCCGCCTCGTCGGCGTCTGGCCCTCCTCTTCACGCCTGCGCCCGGATCGCGCAGGCTGCGCCTGGACGGCGGTGGCGTCAAAGTCGAGCCACGTCGAGAGGTGGCGCAGGCGCTCCTGGGAGACTGCACGCGTCTCCAGGTCCTGCTTCGGGGCGACCTGAGCTCCAGGCCCTGGCGCAGAGACTAGCACGCCGCTGGCCTGGGAACCCTTCATGTGGTGCTCGGTGGTGGGGAGGCAAGTCGGGCCGAGCTGAGCTCTGGGCCCTGGCGCAGAGATTAGCACGCCGCTGGCCTGGGCATCCTTGGTGTGGTGCTCGATGGTGGTGAGGCAGCCTTGTGCCTCTACATCTGCTTGATATCCGGACTTGATGTGGTGCTCGATGGTTGTGAGGCATCCTTGTGTTCATGCATCTGCTCGATCTCCGAGTGGAACGCTATGCTGGGCGATTCGCAGCGCCTCTGAGACTCGGGAGAAAAGAAAATCGAGCCCTCGATCTGCAGCGTTGCATGACCTGGCCTGCCGTTGAACCACGCCGCGGACACCCCTCTCGTCGACGGACCAGCTGGCCTGGCATCGGTCGGGCTGGATCAGGCGGAAGAGCAGCGGCAAGAGCAGGGGGACGAGGAGGAAGAGAAGGCACAGACGAAGACGGGAGTGGACGTGGCGGACGATGCAGTGGCGATCACTGCAACTGACTCGGGGCCGCCTCGCAGAGCAGCGCACCGGACGCCCCCGGGCAAGCCCCCACGGCCGACGCAAGGGCACGGCTGCCCAGGCACCAAGGAGCCCGAGCTCAGCCCAGCGGCTCGGCCAAGGGCTCGAGAGCGAGCAGGGGAGGGAGGGAAGAGGGAGCGAGGGGAGGCGGGGCGGCGAGAGCGGGAGGGAGAGGCCAGGGATGGACTGCAGAGGCGGAGAGCGAAGGGAACGAGGACCTCGTGGAGGGGGAGGAGGGGGGAAGGGGAGGCGCGGGGAGAGGGGGGGGGGGACGAGGAGGATGGAGGGGAGGGTGGAGGCGGAGGTGGAGGGAGGAGGCACAGGCAGGATGCACGCGCGGGCACGGCCTCGGACCCGGCGGCCCTGCACCGCAGGAGGCCGCAGTGCACCACGAGCGCGAGGCACACTATCTGCAGCCACATCGCCCGTCGCAGCCGGCCCTCCCCCCCTGCGCTGTCGCTGTGCTGCGAGCGCCGCGCCCATGCACACCGCACAGTCGCCGTGCCACCAGGAGGAGCGCAGGGTACGGAGCGGAGGAGCTTTGCGGGCCACGGCGGCACGCTGCGCACAGGTCGTCCGCGGACCTCTCCCTCTCCCTCCGTCTTCGCCGGCGGAGGCTGAACAGAGGACGCCGAACGGCTGTTCCTGGGTCCCGCGCGAGAATTAACGGACGAAGAACGGTATACAATAAACTTGTTCGCCGTCGGGGACACCTGCCCCAGGGCGGCTGGAAAGTTTATACCCCTACGGTGGCACCGTAGGGGTATAAACTTTCCAGCCGCCCAAAGTCTGGTGTCCCCGACGGCGAAAAAGTTTATGTTATACCGTTCTTCGCCCGTTAAGAGAAGGAGCCAGGAAGGAGAGAGCGAGACGACTCTGCACGACGGGCGCTTGCCTCGCAGACCCGTCCGTGCGGGGCCCCGTGTGCCCTGCCTTCTCGGCGGCCCTGCCGGCCGCGGCGTCGAGGGCGTCCAGCTGCGAAAACATGACCGCTGACAACGGCGAGGCGTTCGCCAGGACCCCACCCTCATCCCCCGGCATCCTCCTCATCTTCTTGACCTCCGCATGCTCAGCATGTCTTATGAGTTTGCTTAGGATCATCAGTAGTATGCGTACTACCCGTGAGTATTAATAGTGTGATTAGTGTGTATGGCCTTAATTTGGTTAGGTATTATGTGTAAGCTTAGTATCACTCGTCGTCTTAGCCTTATTAGTAGGCATTACAATACTCCTGCGCAGTCTCCGTCTTATCATTATGACAAATAGTAATAATACTACGCTTCTCCTGAATCAGACTCGTTTAGCACGATTATTAATATGAGTATTAGTTTGCTTAGTGCTCGTAGTATTCCTCATCATCATCACCATCATCATCATCATCATCATCATCATCATCATCATCATCATCATCATCATCATCATCATCATCATCATCATCATCATCATCCTCTACCTGTATCTCCACAATCACATGTTATGAAAGCGACTCTCCGCGTACTGTTTCTACAAACAGAACTGGGCAACGGTGTCTTTCTCATGGTTTGGGCACAATCCGATTGTTCTCGGTGCTTCAAAGCGGTGCTCCCGCTGCAGCGTAGGCCTCATTTCCAGATCAGCGGTTCACTCCTGTTGTTCAGAATGGCGCTGTCGCCCCAGCGTGGGAAACTTTTCTGTGTCCGAGTCCTTGTTCATCGTTGTCGCCCCACGCATGTCCCCTCCTCTGTCTTCCCCTGGTCCTCCTGTTCCTCCCGCTCCTTTCACTCCAGTTCCACCTGCTGCCGCTGCTGCTGCTGCTGCTGCCGCTGCTGCTGTTCGTCCTCTGCTCATCCGCCTGTTCGCCCGCCACACCCTCTTCCTATGCACGCAGTTCCTCTCCTTCCAGCTCCGAGAAAAAACGAGGGGGGGTTCTGTTCTGCTGAAGCTCCAGGCCGGCTATGGCACGCCTCCGCGGATGGATGACAGATCTGCCCAGTGGAAAGGGAAAGGAGAAAAGGATCGGACGTCAGAGATGGCGCGAACGCGCTCAGCCTCCCCTCCCCCGTCTGCCTCCTCCCGTCTCCTTCCTCCCTCCTCCCTCCTCCCTCCTCCCTCCCTCCTCCCTCCTCCTCCCTCCCTCCTCCCTCCTCCCACCCCTCTCATTCGCCCGTCCCCCGAGCCCCCTGACACTCACCAGGCCCATCCAGGACCACCCAGAACCCCCCCTGGGACCTCCCCGGGAACCCTACGCCCCCCCCCCCCCAACTGGACCCCCAGCGCCCCAGGAGGGAAGAGGAGGGAGGGGGGAAGGCAGGGAGGTTGGAACGGAGGAGCAGAGTGGGGGAGGAAAGGGGGACAGGGAGGGAGGGGAAGAAATGACGACGACGCCGAGAGTGATGGAGGGAAGAGGAGTAAGGGGAAGGGAGGAGGCAAGGGAGGTTGCAAGGGAGGACGAGAATGGAGGAGGAAAGACGAGGAGGAGGGGGGGGAGGAGAGTGGAGGAGGGAGGGAGGGAGGAGGGAGCAGGAGGAGGAGGACGACGACGCCGAGAAAGGAGGAGGGAAGGGGGGGGAGGAGGAGGAAGGAACGGAGGTTGGAAGGGAGGAGGAGAGTGGAGGACGGATGGGGAAAGGAAGAGGGAGGAGCAGGAGGATGGGGGAGGAGGAGGACGACGACGATGCCGAAAGAGGAGGGAAAGGGAGGGAGGAGGGGGGGGGAAGGGAGGCTGGGAGGGAGGAGGACCACGACGACGACGCCGAGTGAGGAGGAGGCAAGAGGAGGGTGGAGGAGGGTGGAAGGAATGAAGGTTGGAAAGGAGGAGGAGAGCGGAGGAAGGATGGTGGAAGGAGAAGGGAGGGGGGGGGGAAGACGACAAAGACGCCGAGAGAGGAGGCCAGAAGAGGAGCAAGGAGGAGAGGGAGAGGGAGCTTGGAAGGGATGAGGAGAGCGGAGGAGGGAGGGAGGGGGGGGGAGTGGAGGAGGGAGGGACGGAGGAGGAGGGGGGACGAGGAGGGGGAGGAGGAGGACGACGACGACGAGAGAGGATGGAAAAAGGAGGGAGGAGGAGGAGGAGGAAGGGAGGTTGGAAGGGAGGAGGAGTGGAGGGAGGAAGTAGGAGGGAGCAGAAGGAGGACGACGACAACACCGAGAGAGTAGGGGGGAAGAGGATGGAGGGGAAGGGAGGAAGGGAAGTGAGGAGGAGGAGAACGACGACGACGACGCCGAGAGAGAAGAAGGGAAGAGAAGTGAGGGGAAAGTAGGAGGGAAGAAAGGTTGCAAAGGAGAGGGAGAGTGGAGAAAGGAAGAAGAGGAGGGAGGAGAAGGAGGGAGGAGGAGAAGGACGACTAGGGTAGAGGAGGGAGGAGGAAGGAGGAAGGAAGGAAGGTTAGAGAAGGGAGGAGGAGAATGGAGAATGGAGGAGGGAGGGAGGGAGGAGGAAGCAGGATGAAGAGGAGGAGGAGGAGGACGACGACGGCGACGGCGACGGCGACGGCGACGACGACGACGGCGGGCGATCACGACGACGACGACGACGACGACGATGACGAGAGGAGGAGGGAAGAAGAGGGAGGAGGAGGAAGGGAGGTTGGAATGGAGGAGGACAGGAGGAGGGAGGGAAAAGAGAGGAGCGGGGGAGGAGGAAGAGGAAGAGGACCGCGACGACGGCAAAGACGGTGACGACCACGACCCCCCACGGCCCGCACCCGACCGCAGCTGGCGGGCGCGCGGGGGCGGGCCACTTCTCGAGCAGTGTGGTGGCGGCGGCGGCGGTCCAGTGCAGGGCGCTGGCCAGCAGAGAGGGAGGGAGGAGGATCGTACCCCCCCCGATGGAGAGAGAGAGAGAGAGAGAGAGAGCGAGGAGGATCGTCCCCCCACCGATGGAGCGAGAGAGAGAGAGAGATGGAGAAGGAGGATCGTAACCCCCCCCCGATGGAGAGAGAGAGAGAGAGAGAGAGAGCGAGGCAGAGCTCGTCCAAAAAAACACCCAGGGAGGGCCACCGGGGGGGACCTCTCAGTCGCCGCGGGGCGGCGTCGGACGGGCCGCCCGCGGGCCTGCGACGGGGACCGCCCCAGGAGAAAAAGATCGCCGTCCTCCCTTGAAGGAGGGGGAGGGCTTCTGCAGAGCTTCATGGGATTGGTCTGATCATGGTGGCCCAGCGCTGCCTGCTCCGGGATTGAGAAAGAAGGCAAGAGCAGGAGGAGGAGGAGGAGGAGGAGGAGGAGGAGGCAGGAGGAGGAGGAGGAGGAGGCAGGAGGCAGGAGGCAGGAGGCAGGAGGAGGAGGAGGAGGAGGCCGGGGGCGTCGCTTCTCAACCAGCGCTGGCGGTGCATCGCCCTGGGCGGCCACGCCCGGACGAGGAGGGGGAGGAGTGTGCACACCTCTCCTACGGTAGGAGCTCGATCACAGGAGACCTTCCACGAGAAGCCCAACCCTGTGAACCCAGGACGTGCCTGGATGTTTGGTGTGAGAAGGTCACGCTTCCCACAGCAGAACCATCGAATTCCAAGAAACCCAGGGCACCATGGAGGCAAGCAGGCTGTTTCTAGCCACGGGTCTCCACGGCATTTTTGAACTGCGGGGTGCTGTACCATACGTTGCGAATCTACCTCCTGAGCGGTGAGCGCAGAGGAGCCACGCCGCAGGGGTCGCGTTCACAGGGTCATCTCCTTCTGTCCCCGGATGCAGAACAGCTCGCGCCCTGCTGGGAGAATCACATCGGATCGTGGTAAGAAGAACCCGCGCAAGATCACGCTGCGTGGGTGACAGCCCCCGAGGGAGCCGCGAGGTCTGCTGGAGGCCTGGAAATGGGCACCAACACCAGCACAGGGGGTTGCCTTCACAGGGGGAAGATGATCCCCGATTTCGGTGCTGGCGGTAATATTTCGGCCACCTCGGAAGCCAAACTATTACCACCATCACCGAGATCGGGATCTTCTTCCCTCGGTGGAGGCACACCGCCGAAATTGGTGTTGGTGTCAACCTCTGGGCCTGCGAGGTCTGGTCTGGATATGCGCAAGGCACACCTCCACCTCCCAGGAGGCAACATGAGTGATGACAACTGCACAGGTGGCAGCCGCCCAGGGGGACGCGAGGTCGAAGCTGGAAACACGCAAGACACCCCTCCGCGGGACCTCGCGGGAGCCCACGAAAAAGTGGCGACAGTTGCTCGAGGGCCCCCTTCCACGGAGAGTGCAAGGTCTGGTCTGGGTGTTCGCCAGACACATCTCAACTGAACCTCCCAAGAGCCCACGACAGGGGCGACACTGGCGCAGGTGGCGGCCCCCCCCCCCACCTGGACACGAGGTCTGGTCTGCATGCGCGTACGAAGCCACTCTGCTGGACCTCCCAGGAGCCCACCAAAACGGCGAGCATTGTGCAGGTGGCAGCCCCCCGGAGAGCCGGAAGGTCTAGTTGACAGAAACCCCTCCGCGGGACCGCAGAGGCGCCGCGAGGTCCGCGAGCGGCGTGCCGGCAAGGAACTCTAGCCCCAGGTCCCGCATCATCAGCAGAGCTGGGTGATTGTCATTAGGACGGCAGACCGATGGACCCCTGCCGCCAGCAGCCCTCGAAACTGGCGACAGCATCGCAATTCCCAGCCCCCCACGGATGGCGATGCCTGACCTGGATCTGCGTAAGACGTCACTCCGCTGGACCGCTCAGCAGCCCTCGAAAGTCTTCGCAGTTCACGGCCCCCCACGGATGGCGAGGTGTCCTGAATCTCCGTGCGCGTCAGACGTCACCGCACTCGGCCCGCAAGCAGCCCTCGGAAATGGCGTCAGTTTCGCAGTTTGCACCGTCGCAGGGATGGCAATGCTTAATCTGCTTGACCTCCAGCAGCATTCGAAAGTGGCCACAGCTTGGCAAGGTCTAGTCTGAACCTGCGTAAGACGTCACTCCGCTGGACCACCCAGCATCCCTCGAAAATTGCGGCAACTTCGCAGTTCGTACCGCCCTGGAGACTGCGAGGTGAAATCTGCATCTGCGTAAGGTGTCACTCCGCTGGACGCCCGGACAGCCCTCGAAAGTGGCGACAGCGTCGCAGATCGTGGCCCCTAGTTCTGCGTCGCACCGCCCCCGCCGACCCGCCCCCCCCGAGACTTCTCCGATTTCTCGCCCCCTCTCCCCCCCCTTTCCCCCTCCTCATGTTCCTCTTCTTTTCCCTCCTCCTCCTCTTCCTCCTCCTACTCCTTCTCTTCCTCCTCCTCCTCTACCTCCTTCCCCCTCCGTTTTGTGCAAGAACCATGGCACGCGTGCCACCTCTTCCGCGTCGCGACGCACCCCCCCTCCTCGCGCACCACATCACCACCTCCCGACCCCCCGCGGGGGCCCCGCCCAGTGCCCCCTCCGCCACGACCATTTTATTCCGCGTCGCGACGCACACCACCTCCCCCACCTTTCCCCCCGCGCCCCCAGCGCCCGTCGGCCACCCGCCCACTGCCCTCTCCGCCCCGACAACTTTCTTCCGCGTCGCGACGCACACCACCTCCCCCACCCCAAACCCGCGCGTCCCCAGCGCCCCAGTGGGACCCCCGCCCCGCGGCCTTCTGCCCCGAGCCCCCCCGCGCCCCAAGCGCCCCACTGGGAGCCCCGCCCATTGCCCCCTCCGCCACGAACGCTTTATTCCGCGTCGCGACGCACACCACCTCCCCCACATTCCTCCCCGCGCCCCCGGCGCCCCAGTGGAAGCTCCGCTCCGTGCCCCCTCCGCCCCGACAACAAGTGTTTCCCCGTCGCGACGCGCGCCACCCCCCCCGCTCCCAGCGCCCCAGTGGGGCCCCTGACCCCCCCCCACCGCGCCCCCAGCGCCCCAGTTGGAGCCCCGCCCCGCGGCTCTCTGCCCCGAGACCCCACGCGCCCCCAGCGACCCAGAAGGGGCCCCGACCACTGCCCCCTCCGCCACGAAAGCTTCATTCCGCGTCGCGACGCACACCACTCCCCACCTCCTCCCCGCGCCTAGCGCCCCAGCGGGGCTCCGTGCCCCTCCGCCCCGACTTTATTTCGCGTCGCGACGCACGCCGCCCCCCCCCTCCCCCCCCCCCCGTCCCCAGCGCCAAAATTGGACCCCCGCCCCGCGGCTCTCTGCCCCAAGCCCGCCCAGTGCCCCCCCCGCCCTGACCATTTTATTACCCGTCGCGACGCACACCATCTCCCCCACCCTCCCCCCCGCGTTCCCAGCGCCCCGATGGGAGCCCAGCCCAGTCACCCCGAACCCCCCCGCGTCCCCAGCGCCCCATTTGGAGCCCCGCCCAGCCCCATCCGCAACGAACGCTTTTCTTGCGCGTCGCGACGCACACCACCTCCCCCACCCGCCCCCGCGCCCCCAGCGCCCCACTCGGACCGAGTCCCGCCTGCTGCCCCCTCCGCACCGACAACTCCACTCCGCATCGCGACGCACACAACCTCCTCCGTCCCCCCCCGCCGCGCCCCCAGCGCCCCAGTGGAACCCCCGCCCCGTGGCCCTCTGCCCCGAACCCCCCCGCGTCCCCAGCGCCCCAGCGGGATCTCCGCCCCGTGCCCGCGTTTTACCCGCGTCGCGACGCACGCCACCTCCCCCCCCCGCGCCCCCAGCGCCCCAGTGGGCGCCCGCCCCGTGGCCCTCTGCCCCGACTATTTTACCCCGCGTCGCGACGCACAACACCTCGCCCCTTCCCCCCCCGCGCCCCCTGCGCCCCAAGCGCCCCAGTGGGACCCCCGCCCCGTGCCTCTCCGTCCCGAGCACTTTATTCCGCGTCGCGACGCACACCACCTCCCCCCCTCCTCTCCGAGCCCCCGGCGCCCCAGCGGGACCTCCGCCTGCTGCCCCCTCCGCTCCGAGCATTTTATTCTGCGTCGCGACGCACGCCACCCCCCCCTCCCCACCTGGGATTTGGGCCCCGTTGCTGGGCCCCGAGGGCGTTCCGAGAGCACTTGGAGCCGTGTTACCGCCCTCCTGGGACCTCATTGGATGCATGCTGGGGCCATCTCAACAGTCCTGAGCTATCTTCAGCCACCGTGGAGGCCATCTCGGACCCATCTTCGGCCATCTTGGGCGCTCTACCCGCTCGACCCCACCCCCCCATCCACACACACACACACACACACAAACCAACATAAACTCAGGGAGAGAGGGGGAGGGTACACCTCCCCGAAGGGAAGACGCGTTCGGGATGGGGAACGATGACCGCGCCAGACCACGTGTGCCCAGAGGGTTGTTGGGATTTCGGATCGGAACCAGTACCGCGCCCCCGTCGCCACCGCCGCCGCCGCCGCCGTCGTCTTCGTCGTCGTCTTCGCCGCCGTGGTCGCCGCCGCCGTCGTCGTCGATAGCGCCGCTCCTGAGCGCTCCGGTGTGGGCGAGCGAAACGGCTCGGGCCAGAAGCCTGGTCTTTGGGAGAGGCCCCTATTCATGAGGGGCATAGCCGGCCACCGAGAATACACCCGACAGACTCTGTGCGCAAAACGACTGCCCTGGACAAGCGTTCCTAGCACAAAGCCGCAACGCACTTTGCACCGTGAGCCTCCAGCAGCTGGGTCAGCTCAATAATTTCTCCCGGCCCTCCTTGGACCCTGGAAGCCTCCTCTTGGAACCCTCTGTAGGCTACTTGGGTGTCTGTTGGACGCCTCCTGGGAGCCTGTTGAAGGTCTTTGAAGCCATATTGAGGGGGACGGCCCTTGGAGTCTCCTCGAGCTCGCTCTCAGAAGCCCCTTCTTGCGGCCCTGTTTGCCCCCTCCTCCTCCACCTCCTCCTCCTCTCCCTTCCTTCTTGTGCAAGAGCCATGGCACACGTGCCACGTGTTAATTCGCAGTGTCGAAGTCCCAAAAATTGCATTCTGGCACGATTCCAGATCGTCAGGACGCAGCAGTCAGATTGATCCGCAGCGTGGAAATCCAGAGAAAAATGTTTTGGCGTGTTTCAAGGTCTTCCAACGGTTGTCTTCCAACAAGGCAGCTTTCTCAATGGAAATGAACCGTTGTAGGGGCTTATGAAGAGGGAGCTTGGAGGGGGGGGTAATTCCAACATCGTTGATGATTCTTGACTTTACATTCATCCTCCTCCTCCTCCTCCTCCTCCTCCACCTCCGCTTCCTCCTCCTCCTGCTCCTCCTGCTCCTCCTCATCCTCCTCCAGCGGAGATATAAAACCAGGAGAGGCAGGGCATGCCCCAAGAGGCCACAGGGGTAGCGAGAGGAGGGGGGGCGGGGACAGGAAGACAGGACCGACCGAGAGGGGAGCCGAGGGGCGCGCAAACCAGCAAGGGACAAAGCAGGGAAGGGAGAAGCGGCGAGGCCATTCTGGGGGGGGCAGTCAGGGGGCGCCACACTCGTCATTCGAAGTACCAAGGTGAAGCCGAAACAAAACAACGAACGCACAACAGATTATTGGGGCGGGGCGGGGTTCATCCCACCTGGTTCCCTGCAGTTGGTTGGCGGTCGTTGTTTCCCCATGTGACACTGCCCCGACACAGTTCCAGCATCGTTCGCGCGCCACCTGTGGTCTCTGTTTTGCTTGTGGCAGTCAAAGCTGGATGTTGCCGCGACCAGGAGGCGGGTCCCAAGTGGCATGCGATCCCTCGGCCCTCAGGCGCCGCCGATTAGCTGCAGCCTCTTGGTCGCCCTTCTAAAAACAACGTATGCGTTTTATCAACGGCAGTGCATCCCCAAGAACTTCCATGTAATACGCGTTAGTAACCCCCTCTCGCGTACCATAATAAATCGGCCCCACATCCTAGCGCATCGCCACAATCGATCGCGCACGGCATTGTACACCAAAAATATGAAGCATGCGCCACTCACTCTCTCTATGTAGTCCGCCGGCCCCCTTGTGGGGCCACCAGGCTGTAGGCCCGTGATTCGCAGTTTCATGTACCAGTTGTAGTTTGTAGTTTCCAGTGTTACAGTTATGTTTCTTGCTGGTTACTGTAACTAGTTGATTGACCGCGCGAGGGGAGGGAGGCCCAAATCAGATTGTTAGCACCACCTGGGCGCGTTGTCTGAATTGCTGGGGGGGCTCAAAATCGACACCCCTCACGCAGATCCGCGGGGGCGGGGTCCAAAAACACATGGGATTTGCCACATTTCTGAAATTCGGTGCCACCCCTCACGCAGATCCGCGGGGTCAGGGTCCAAAAACACAGATTTCTAAAATTCGGTGCCACCCCTCACGCAGATCCGCGGGGTCAGGGTCCAAAAACACAAGGAGTGTGCCACATTATTCGGTGCCACCCCTCACGCAGATCCGCGGGGTTAGGGTCCAAAAACATAAGGGAGTTGCCACATTTCTGAAATTCGGTGCCACCCCTCACGCAGATCCGCGGGGTCAGGGTCCAAAAACAAAGGGGATTTGCCACATTTCTGAAATTCAGTGCCACCCCTCACGCAGATCCGCGGGGTCAGGGTCCAAAACCTGCTCTTCCATGGCCCCATTCTCCGAGAGAGGGGGCCAGCGGCAGGGGGCGAAGCCCTTACGGATAACCTGCCTCTCGCAGCTGTATGCCCTTCACTTCAGTCAATCAGTCCGTCGCTAACTCTGCGTAATCCGAATAGACTGTCGACGCCCCCCCCACTACAATCGTCGACCTGCTCTCCAGCCACTCAGACATACTATCTTTGATACAATCAGTTGTCCTACACGAAATGCGCAAATGCACAGTGAACATACAAGGCACCTACACTTTTAGATGGTATCCTGACTCCTGCGGTTCTGCCCTGAATCGCTGAAGGTAGTGCAAATGTTGCCACCAAGGCACGTGACCAGCGAGGAGCACAAATGCGCCACAAGCTTTCGTCACGAGCCCCCCCTGTTTGGCTACACGCTGTGACCCCAAATTGTCAGTAACGTGGGTAATAGTCGCCCGCTCAACTCCAACCATGTTTGCGCGCTAGCTATCAACACATCATCACAGCCTTTGAACCGCTTGAATCATTGACGCATGTCCTCATCCCTGTTAGTCGCGGGCGCACACATTGGAACGCACATCAGATGCGCCATGGCGCGCTAGGGAAAAACACGACATCTGCCTGGCGTGCTGTTCCTCCCCCCCTGTTTGCCTGGAGCGGGAGAGGGGCCCGCAAGGCTGCTTGAACGGAACTGTGTCGTTTCGGAGCGGGGACCGTGATTGTTCGAACTTGGTCGCGGCAACCCAGGACTGGGAGAAGGAAGAGAGGAGAGGAGATGAGAGGAGATGAAAAGGGGAGAAAAAGAAAGGAAACCGGAGAGAGGAGAAAGGAGACATAACAGGCGAGAGGAGAGAGGAGAGAGAAGAGGAGAGGAGAGGAAAGGAGAGGAGAGGAGAGGAGAGAAGACAAGAGGAGAGGCGAGGAGAGAAGAGGAGAGGAGACGAGAGGAAGAGGAGAGGGGAGGAAAGGAGAGGAGAGGAGAGGAGAGGAGAGGAGAGGAGGGAAGAGAGGAGCAGGAAAAGAGGAAAGGAGCAGGAGGACAGGAGGGAAGGAAGGAAAAGGAGGAGGACTAGAAATGCGAAGCGGTGGATTCAAAATGGTTCCTTTTATCACCGTAGCGGGCGTTGACAACCAATCCAAGGGGAACCCTCCCGTTGTAGCGGGCGGTGTAAAGAGGGCGCAGAAGGGATCCCTTGAGCCCAATCCAAGGGGACACTCCTGATCTTCACGTGCAGCCCGTCTCTCCGTCGACCTGCTAACGCCACCCTGTTACCTAGTATGCTACCGTCCGAATATGGCGCTCTCGCGGGTCCGCTGTGCCTCGTTGACCCAACCGCCAACAAGACACCCCGGACTCACGAAAATGCTAAAAACAACAAAAAAAGTGAGAGAAACTTCTCATGACCGGGCTCTTCATAAACACGCGCCCCAAAGAAGGGTTGAACTAACCGGCTTCGGCAGGCCCCGTAGCTCATGGACGTGATCCCACCCCGAAGCTCTTCGGCCCCCGCGGCGCCAACCACAACGGCCTTCCACGGCCCCCGCGGCAAACGCGGAGGAAATCCCATCATTGACCATAGGACTAAACGCAAGAAATCAAACAATTCCGTCAGCAATGGAAACAGACGAGTGACAGGGCAAACGGCCTCTCAACGCACCCGCTGCCTCTCGAACACAGCTCCTCGTCATCATGGCTCACAATGTCGCATTTTGCGTGCGCGTTTCGCCTTGCGCGGTGTTGTTCACTACTTCGCTTCGAACGTAGTTCGCCTGAGCCCGCAATCTGGCCACCCGTCGATCTTGTCCTTGGAGAGGTCGCTGTAGCTGGAGCGCGGGGCCGGCCTTCTTGTTGCGCTCCTCGCTCAACCTCACGGTGGGATGGACGCAAACAAGCTCGCCCTCCACGACGTTGAGGGCGAGCTCTCTGCCGACGCCACCTTGCGTCATGGGGCCCGCTCGCACATCGCGGGCGTCGCGCCACAGGATGGCGCCACCTCGCGGAGCGCGAGGAGGCGCGCCTGCAGCCCGTTCGTTGCTTCACGCGCCGCGAGCAGCTCGGAGAAGAATGCCGATCGACACGCGAGTTTGCGCGATCGGCTCAGTGTCGAGCGGGCGGCAGATCTGTTGACCAGCACTGCGACACTTGCCCAGACGCTTATACATGGCGCCTCTCGCGCCGCACCCTGTCCCCGCTCGCGCTTGAAGGGGCCGTCGCTGCGCCGGCAGATCCTGCCCGCGCCCCCCGCCACCGGGGTGGCGACGCGCGCCGCGACCTTCGGCGCGGCCAAAGCAACGGCGCCAAGCTGCACGACGCGCCCCATAAGCAGTTTTTGCTCGGCCCCCTGCAGCGCGACGACGCAGGCGGCAAGCGGCGTTGCGCGAGCAGCACGCAGGCAACAAACTGCTCCGAGGAGGGAGACAAACAAGACCAGGGATGGACCCTCGGCCAGCTCGTCGGCCATCGACGTGACCAGGTCGACGTGCATGGCGGGGATCAACGGGTCGAAGCACTAGTCCTGGTCGAGCGTCGCGCCACCGTCGGCACTGCGCTGGCGCCGGGCGCCGCAGCAGATGAAGTCGTCGTGGCCCCCCTTCATCTTGCCGAGGACACTCTCGACGAGGCAGGCGAGACGGCCGACGTGCCCCCCGCGCCCCGCCGCCCTGAGGTCGCCAACGCGCCAGGACAGCATGAGCGCTAACTCTGGGGCGCCGGCGCCACAGATGCTGGGCGCCTCACGTCTGACTTCGAGCCCCAGGCCCCGCCGCGTCAGCCCGGCGCCGCGCCCCTCTGAACGCGCGGCGCGGGCGACCTCCATGGAGACAACTCTGGGCGCATCCTTGCAGCCCGTGCCCGGCTCGATGCAGCGCAGGCGCTCGGCCCGCTCGTCGAAGGACTCGCTGCCCGGGGCCCGCCTACGGATGGCCGCACTGCAGGGCGGCAGGGCGAAGTTGACCTCCCTGAGGGCCTCGCCCTGCCCCTGCGCATCTCGGCCGCCAAGCCCCGCAGGAACGCCCCCTCCGCGTCGACGGCCACGCGCGCCCGATCTAGGCGACGGGCCGCCCCTGAAGACAGAATGCCCACGCCCGCTTCGCCGCCCCGGCAAACGTCTGCAAGGCCCCGGCGCCCAGGCCGCGGAAGCCCTCAGCGCCGTTCGGCGCCGGGCGACCCCCGCGGCCTCGCCGCCCGACACCTCGGCGCCTCCGCTTGAAAACTCGTCTGAGCCCGCGACGCCGAGCGCCCAGGAGAGGGCGAGAGGGCGACGCTCGAAACACCTGCACTTGACCCAGATAGCAAGCTCCTCGAGGACGGCGGCGGCCACCTCCTTTGTCAGCGTCGACGCCTCCCCCTAGCTCGGTTAGGAGATCGGTTTCGCGCTTGATCACCGCGGCCTCGACCGCCGGCAGCAATTGCCCTCGTGGCAGCTCAGGAATGCTTCGCGCACTGCTGAATCCAAATGCAACTCTACGCGTGTTCCCCCCTCATCTCCCGCCTCAAGCCTGGCGTCGCCATCCCGAGTGGCGACGCGCAGGTAGTAGTGACACGCCGCGTGGATCTGCTGGAGCGGGCGTCGAGTCTCCAGGTGCCGGGGCCACTCGCGCGGCCTGCGGCCCGTGCTGGCGGCCGCGCGATCGACAGCAGCGCAGACCACATGCTGGCTGTCGGGCCCCTCCAGGACAGCTCCTGCAGCTCCTGGGACAGATTCTTAGCGCCCTCGACCGCCTGCCAAGCCGCCAACATCACCTGCTGGATGTGGCCCAAGCATTCGTTTGTCAGCCTCTTCGGGCATCACCGACAGGGCAGATAGTGAATCACCCTCGGCGGCACTGGCAGGTCGAAGTTGGCCACGATGCCTTCGCGTTCAAGCTGCTCACCGACGGCGCGTAGCGCGCGTCGTAGCAACGCACCGCGTCGCCCAATGAAACGAGCGCGATGGCGCGAAGCACGCATACCCACCTGGGCCCCCCCCCTCGTCATCTTTCACGCAGAACTTGGAGGTCACCCCGCCTTCGCCGTCCACGACGAAGTTTTCCATGGGCCCGAATAACTGGATTCATGATCTGCCCACTGCTGCCAGCAACGCTGAGTCGCACCTGTCCGCGATCCCCCGGCTTGCGCGCCACCTCGAGACGCAGCAGATCAGGCGAAACAGCATGCGATTCTGATTTTAGAAAGGATCTCGCATTCAACATACTGGTTAAATCGCGTCGAAAAGCATAGTGTGGGCATGGCCTGGTGCGCTAGCGGTGGTAGCCACCTACGGCATTCCCGACAGTTGTTGACCGCTGTGGGGATGAGGTTGAGGATTGCCTATGACAGGCTGGCTGCACGCAGCGCTCGTGCCATCTCCTCCTTAGTTGCGCGCCACCACTGGAGATGTAGCTTGCGTGGCTCTCGCATTCGTGTCTCGTGCGAGTCGCCAGATAGTGTCCGCAGGGCCGTGGTGATGTCGAATCGAGTCCAGTCTGCAAGCGTTGGGTTGCCTACAGCAGCGTCGGCAGCCCGCGGCGCTGTCCGCTGCGCGGGCTGCCGGACTGGCTCGTGGGCGCGGATTCACAACGCGGTTGCCCTCTTCACTACCCTGAACCCCAGCGCTGGGAGATGAGCTGGCTCCTCGCGTACTGGACGGTGCTGGCGGCAGTGCTGCCTCGCCTGCTGCCCCGAGGGCTGCTGCTCCAGGTAGTTGAGCCCGGTCTGCGGCAGGGCGCGGTCCTCCAGGTCGCGCAGGCGCTCGAGAGCGTCGGCCTGGGCGCGGGCGCGGCCGCGCGCGAGGACCCGCGAACCAACGCATGCTGAACTCGCGGGCGCGCGTGGGATGGTCGCGTCCTCGCGACGGCCAAAGCATTCCCAATGCATAGGGGCGCGGCGGGGGTGCCGGCAGGTAGCAGGGCCTCGAAGTGCAATGGCGAATCTGATCGCATATCGCGAAGGAGCGCCCTGCGCGCATGACGCGCGCTCTCAGCGGCCATGGGCATTTCTGATCTCCCCCTCTGAGTCACGGCTGGAAAGGACTCCGCATCTACATCACAATTGCGAACGTAGCTCGGCTCACGCTGCCGTCTCAGGCGCCAGCGCGGGTCCGCGATGCCCTCAACAAGCTGTTCAACCATCTTCCATGGCCACACCGTGGCCGCACGTAGGCGTCGGCGCCTCTGCGGCCCTCGACGCGCACGTGCGCGCGCATGTGGGTGCACGTCAGGTTCACGAACTCGAGGATATCCCGGGCGTTGGGGACAAGGCCAGCTGTCTTCCTCAGGATACGCCCGCGACGACCTCGACATGCCAGCTAGCACTGTCGAATATGATCACGTGCGCGCCTGTGTCGACAGTGCCTCTGGCCAAGAGGACTCGTCGCACAAGCGCGATGCGTCGGGCTGCTCGCTAACGAAGTAGTTCCCCAACTGCAGTTAGAGCTGTGTGATGTGGCCGCAAAAATCGGCCGTAAGTAAGGCGCTGCGTCCTCGTAGGGCACTGGCCAAGCGCGGTAGCTGAACTCGCAATTGAATGTGGCCCAACGACCGAATGGCGGACAGGCGGAAACCACAACGGCCACTAGGGGGCGACGTTGGCGGACGCTCTGTTCCAGAGGTCTCTGTCGGCTATCGTCTCCGGGATCGCAGCCCGCAACCGAGTCGAAGTTGGCGCCCGCTTTGAGGCGGCGACGGACAGCTGCTTGGCTGGCCCGCGCCTCTCCGCCGCATATCTCCACGATGTCAGCGCCGTGACCGATGGAGGTGAGCGAGGTAGACGAGGAGGTGTCGGATGTCGTCGACACTCGTTGCGGCCCCGGATTCGGCGGACTGGATCGTTCGAGCACTCGCCAGATGGCGGTCCGTTGCCAGGGCCGACGAACCCTGAAACCACCGCGAGGGCAGGCATGAGGCAAGGCCGCCGCGGATGTCGTCGTCGTTATTGCCGTCATCGTCGTCGTCGTCGTCCTCGTCGTCGTCGTCGTCGCGCTCGCCGGGATCACCCGGCTCGCCAATGGCTCGGAAGCCCAGACGATGCGCGGCCAACCCCGCGAGGTCAGTGCCGCAGCCGTCGCAGCGGCCCCCCACGACCTGCTTCCGCGCCTCGGGCACATACCACCCCTTGTCTTCGCTCTGGCGCGCGCGCCCTGCTCGCTGCACCGATCTTGCAGACCTGCCGCAGCGGATTTTGGCGTGGATTTCTGCCAGCGCAGAACCCCGACATGGCGAGCGAAAAACGAAGTGAATCTCAAGCTGATTGTTTGAAATCTTCATTTCTGGCTTTAAAAAAAAAATCCGCGCGAAATTCACCTCGAAATCCAAAGCGAAAGACATTCCGGGCACATCCCATTGTTTTCAAACCGAAATCCGCCCCGCGAGGTTGGCGCCATGAGCCCTGCTGCGGGGCAGGCGCAAGCAACGCAGCCGCCAGAGGCCCGTCGCTCAGCGGCCGGATGGGGCACTAGCAACACAGGTGCTCGGCGCCCCCCCTGGCCGTCCGACCTATGCGTAGTGCACGAGAAGGTCACAAGGTCGTGACCTATGTCCTCTAGCGTGGTGTTTGGTGTTGCGGCCCCCAGCGCGATGCTCAGTGACGCGGTTCATGAAGCGCTGCTCGTTGCAGCCCTGAACGCGCAAATTGCTGCGGCGCCGGCGCGCAACCGCAGGACTGGAAGAGGCGTTCGAGCCCGGCGCCCAAACTGCCGCCGCGCCTCGTTGAGGGCGCGCACTCCTCGTCGCACCAGCGTCGATCAAAGCGTTAGGTTCGGCAAAAGCGACTACAGGCGGTCCGCCGCCACATCGCGCGAAGAAAATCCAACTCTTAAAAAATGTCATACAATCTCTCAGCCGAATCCTACGAAAATCTCACATCCTAGAAAAACTTCCCAAATTCTCGACGCCAAAACATACGAAAAACTCAAAATATAAGCAAGCTGCCAAAAATCTCGGAATCAGAAACTGCGAAAATCTCAACTCTAAAACAACTTCCACAAATCTCTAAGACAAAGTCAGCGAACAACTCAAACTCTAGAACCTCTTGTGAATAGAAAACTGCAATATATATATAATGTGGGTCTATAAACCCAGTTCTATTTTATATATATACACACGCACACGCCAAAAAACTCGGTCTCACAAAAAAAACTAAGCGCCTAAAAACTCAAACCCCCAATACCTGGAAAAAAAACTCAACGCCTGAAAACGCCGAGAAACTGCTGACAAATGCTGGGAACACTTGACCGCCTGACGAACACCAAAAACTATGGAGAAGGGAAAGAAGAAGAAGAAAAAACAAGAAGGTAGAAGAAGAAGAAGAAGAAAGAGAGGAAGAAGAAGAAGACGCGGCGCCTGCCTCTGCGAGGAGCATCACCAGCACAGACGTCGAGCGGATTGCACAACGGGTCGTCGACGACTGCGCAGAGCGACCGCCACGGGCAAGGCAGCGTGCCACGCGGGCCATGGCGGCATTTGGTGGAACGAGATGCTCCGAGACAAACTAGGAGCGTGAAGTGGTCGATAAAGATGATGACTTTCTTGGCTTAGCGGATGTTCACCGGCAACTGTAGAGCGGGCGCGGAAAGGATCCCTTTAGCCATTCCTTATGTGCAGCCCGTTTCTGTATATATATATACATACACAAAATTTTGAAGGCTCGCTCCGCTTCGCCTTAAATCTTGGCCCATGGGGCGTTCGAGAACACGAGTTAAGGAGTGGCGGGGAAACTCATGGATCCCAGAAACTCACGGTTCCACAGGGGGCGAGGAGATGAAAAAAAAAGTGTTTTTTTGGTGTCGGTGCGTTGGAGGAGTTGCTCTACTCACGGGTCCGCTCGCGGTCTCCGGTTGCCACCGCGCCCCAGACGCGCGGCAGGAGGACCTCCCGATGCCAGCGCCGGTGGGCCGCGCGCATCTTCTCTAGCCGGGAGTCCGTCGTCTCTGTTTTCCTCAGGCGTGCGCCATAAACGAAGGTGCGCACTTCGCCAACTGCGCATTGCGATTCGTAAAAGTCCATGGCGCTGAAGCCGAGGAGCTCGTTCACTTTTGAATGCAACGACATGCTTCCCTGCCTGGAAGTCAACAGTTGGATCAACGCGCGGCCGAGGTCCCGTTCGCCCCTAGAAACGTTCGTGGCAACGGTGGCCCCGGCAGCCCCCACGGGCCCCCTGTCTGCCAAAGAGTTGTAAATCGAGAAAGCTTCTGGACGCAATTTCCGCAAGAAGTGAAAATCTCCATCGCCAACATGTTCAATGAAAGAAATGTCTGATATGATCGATTGCTCCCAATTGCGCGCTCCGAATGAGTTCCGGAAGAAACGCATGTATACCAGCTGTGCCTGATAAGGCAGCCAATGCGCGTGCGTGGCAAGGAGTGTTTTTGTCATTTGAACCAACAGGACGGGGCTCTTGTTCAACTGGGCACTGCGTTCTCGCGGGGTAGCGGCAATGTGGTGCATGCGCACAACAACTCTGTGAGGTTTTGTCCCGGATCCGTTTGGCACGAGATTGGAGTCGTCGTCGCCTTCTGTGAAGCTCGGGATGTGGTATCCTGCATCTGGTTGTCGGCCATACAGGTCTTCGCAAATAACCACTGCGTCGTAGAACCGACGGACGTCGTAGGAATCCACCGAAATTAGAGCCGGCAACTTTTCGCCCGTAGCCATGGTGTTGCGCTGGTCCAAGAGTCGTTTCTGGAGTGTCGCCCGGGCGGCGGCGTCGCCCAGGAGCTGCGCCCGGGACGTATTTTGATGAACGAGCCAACTATACACGGCCAGCGCGGTGATCAAGTAGTGGCCTTCGTTAAAGTAAACAGTTGGCATGATGACAAAAAATGCCAAATTGATCAATGGACGTGTTTTGTTGGACATCATGAGGTAATGTGTTGTGGCGCTCGTAGTGTCCAGAATGGGATGGAAATGGTTGAGTTTGCGTTTGCTGAAGTCGTGGTTCACCTGAGGGGCAAGCTTGTCTGTGAGGTTTCCAAGGTTGAACGCGTCTGGCAGCTCTTAGACAGGAACCCAGTGGTGCATGTCCCGACCACCTGTTTTGCGTTTGTGGATTGCATTCACGAAAACGTCACGATCATGTTTCTTGTAAGCGCAACTTCCATCCAAAAAGCATATGGGGAAATGCGACAAATCGTAGTACGTAGCGTAGCTCATGCAGTTACGACATGGAAGCATGAGGTGCCAACACGTCAAAACATCTCTGTCACAAACAATGCCACGTATGCCGTCCGAGGAAGCCGTTCTGATAGACTTCTGTTCGCTGGGTGACAACATGTTGCCAGTGGATGCGTTCGCCGCCCCGTCGGGCATAAGCGCATGAAGGGGGATGTGAAAAGGGAAGGTGAGCAGAGGAGGGGCGCGGAAGATTGGGGGAGGGAGGAGGCTGACTAGCGGGCAGAAGGTGACGATGACACAGGAAAGCAGAGAGGGAGGAAGGGAGAGTGCAATGGAGAAGGGAGGGTAGCACGAGGGCGCGAGACAGGCAAGCGGAGAGAGACCAGATGCAGAGAGAGAGAGAGAAGAGCGGGAGAGATAGGTAGGAAGAGGAACAGAGAACAAGAGAGAATGAGAGAGGCGGTGAGGGACACGACAAAAAACCCTGGAATCGAGTTATTCAAAAACCTGGCGGAGTTCGCGCAGCTTTCGAATGCAGAGGATGCGTTCGGCCCGGTGAAGTGGATGCTCGGGGATGCGGACTCGGGCGAATCTCAAGCAAGTTCGACCGAAATGGCCCCGGAGGCGGACGATGTCAGAGGTGACGGTGACGTGGCCCATGGTGGCGACGGCAATGACGGTGATTGGAATGATGGCTCCACGAACGCCCGAACTGCATCACGATGGGCATCCAAATGGCCCGGAATTTTCCCAGTTGTCCCGAGTCTTTCCCCAGAATCGTTTTTTGCATCCGTGGTGTCGGGACCGCGGGAAGATACCTGGAGGTCGGCATCGAAAGAAAACCTTGAAGAAAGATGTTGTAAGGCGTCTGAGCCCAGAAGTCACAAACCCCCTAGATCGAACACGAGGTGCGAGGGGCTGTAGTTTCGAGAAGACTCCAACGTTGGTGACCAGAGCATCTCAAGAAGCCTAAAGGCGTTCAGAAACGTTCGCATTTCTCGGAAAATCGAAAATCGGCGGGACCTCAGCAATGAACCCCGTCCATCGGCGATGCCGGAACCGAGACCCCCGACGAAAGGATCACTTTCAGTCCGCGGCCACAAATTTGTCGATCCATTCCTACGGGTATATGTTGCCCAAGGTCTGTTTGTCATTGTCCCGGGAGACCCGAAAACGGCCCCCAGAGGCCGAAATCTGGAAAACGTGCTTTTAAAAAATGTAAGGGGCTACGGGGAGAGGTCCCACGGCGTCGGCCCTCTGATGTGGGGGGCAGCCCCGCAGGGATCGGGCCCCTAGTCGGGGGTGCTGTGCCGCCAGCGGGCCTGCGGCGAAGCGGTCCCCGCGCGGGCATGATCCCCGCCCGGCCTGTGCCTGTCTCCCCGCGCCTCCTCCTCTGGCGACCCCATTCGCTGAGATCCCAGCGGCGCACGGCAAAACAACGATCATTTTGGACGTCGTTGCTTTCCAGGGGCCATGCCCCCATCCCGGGACCGTGAAACAAAGCGCAGGACGAAAGACAGGCTCGAGGGGCGGGCCCAGACCTCTTGGGACGCCCGTCACAAAAATACTGCGACATGGGATACCTGGGCTCGCATCCGCGATTTCCGTGGACTTCCAATCCCACCAGCCCTCTGGGCGTAGGTGGTCTAGATCAGAACCTTTTCCACCCCCCCCTCTTCCCCCGACCCCCTCCCCTGGACCTGGACGGAGGGTTTCGCGGGATGGCCCAAGATGGCTCCAAGAGCGCCTCGGAGAGCCCAATATGAGTTTCAAGCTGGCTCAAGATAGCGCAAGATCGCTCGAGATGGCTCCTGAGATGGTTCCAAGAGGCCCCAATACCGCCCCAAGACGGCTCCATGAGGCTAAAGAGTTCCCCAAGGAGGCCCCGAAGAGGCCAAAATCCTTCCAAAACATACAGAAAAGCAATGTGTTTTGCTTTCTCGCCTTTTTCGCTTCCGATGGCCAGCCGATGCCGCAAGATGGCTCCAAGATGGCCCAAGAGGGCCCCAAGAGAGGCCCAAGAGAGGCCAAAGACGGCCCCAAGAGCGCCCAAGAGCGCCCCAAGAGCGCCCCAAGCGCGCCCCAACAGGCGATTTTAGGGGCTCCCGAGCTCCCGAGGGGGTGCCCTAATTGAGGGACCCCTCTTCTTTGTTGGATTTCCTCCAAGACGGCCCCAAGAGCGCCCCCACAGCCCCCCAAAGCGGCCCAAGAGGGCCCCAAGAGGCGCCGAGACGGCCCCAAGAGGCGCCCAAGAGGCCTCCAAGAGGCCCCCAGGAAACCCCCAAGAAGCCTCAAGAGGATCTCCGAAAGGCGTTTAAGACGCTTCTGGCTCTTCGGTTCGCCGTCCTCTTCCTCTTCCTCATCCACCTCTTCCTCCTCCTTCCTCCTCCTTTTCATCCTCCTCCTTCTCCTCCTCGTCCTTTTCCTCCCTCTGCTCCTTCTCCTCCTTCTCGTCCTTTCGTCCTCGCCTATTCCATATCCTCCTCCTCATTATCCTCCTCCTCCTCCTGTCCCTCCTCCTCCTCCGACGACGATTCCCCCAGCTCTTTGTTATTCTGCATGCTCCCCTGCTTCCCTGATCACCTCAACTCCCCTGGGCATCGTTTCTGGATGGGCTGGTGGGGATACGCGAAGCGTCAACAATTTCCGGAAAGTCTTCGACGTTCGTGGGCTTTGGTGGCCCGATGGGGAGTGTCCTCGTAGCCACGGTTGGATCCACTTTGAAATCCGGGCCCAAACTCACATTTGGATTGATCAGGGGTTCGACTTGTGAAGACCGCTTTGGGGCACGCTTAAGCGGCGAAGGGATTTCGGACAGTCTTGGAGGCAAACAGCGGTTTCGGGAACCCGGGCGTCGACGGGGGCCCAGCCGTCGGGGACGCGTAAAAAGAGAAGCTGGGAGGAGGAGTTTTTGGGATAGCAAAGGCCTGGAAACATGGGGAAAATCAGACATCCAGGATATGTTGGGGGGCCGGAAATGCGCGTTTCGCTGAGGCGCGGGGCCCAAAAGTCGATGTCAAAAAAAACGGGCTTCAAAAACAGCTTTTTTTGACATGCCCGTTTTTGCCGGGGGTGTATGAAAGTATACACTGCGGAAGCAGCGGGCGCGATACCTGCGGAAAGTGGCGGGCTGCGGACACGGGAGGAAAAAGGAGCCGGATGGCAGCGTCGGGGGGTGGGCCCCGATCGGCCCAGCGATGGCCCGACGCTTTCGAGCGGGAGCTGCAAGAAAAAATGATATCAGTGCCCGAGCAACGCGGCGGGCTAAGGTGCAACGGCGAAAGCTAAGTCTCCCGCGCAACGCGACGGGCTAAGGCGAAGCAACGCAATCGGCAAAACATGCGTTCGGCGTGGCTGAATCCGGGCCTCAGCGCCTCTGTTTCCTGGCGGTCTGCTTCGCGGCCGGCGTCGCGGCTCGCTTGGCTCCGCGCTTCGGCGCGGACGGCGCGGCGGCCCCGATGGCCCCAACGCCGTGGTTCGCGGTCGTAGAGGCGGGGCCTACGAGGGCCGGCCCAGCGCTCTCCGTGATGATGGATGGGTAGGCGCCGAAGAAGTCCTTCAGTGTGCGGGCCACCTTCGTGGGGACGTTCGGGTGGATCGTGTAGACCAGGTTGATGAGGTCGCTGAGCTCGCACGTCTGGCCGTTCGTCATAGTCCCCGTGCGGCGGATGGACACCCGATTGTTGAGCAGCGTGGATTTGGCGGTCCAGGCACCCGCGGTGTCCGTCGCCGGAATATGGAGGTCGGCCTTCAAGAAGCAGTGAGTGATGATGTCGACGGCGCGGGCGGCCACGTGCTCCGTGGCCAGGGTGGCGGCTTTGACGCTGTCTCCATAAGCCGCCGCCACAAAGGCCCAGCTCCTCCCAGAAGTAGGGTTGCGCCCGGACTGCGGGGGCTGGAGCCCTTCGGCGGAGACGCACACTCCGTTGGGCGGCACCTTCAACTTCAGCAAGTCGGTGGCCCTCTTCACTGTAGTGGCGAGGCCGTGGCGATTGGCGGGGGCCCCGCTGCGCATGCTCATGCCGTCCGAGAGCGCCACACGAGAGCCTGCGTTGGCCTCCGTCGGCGCGTCGACCATCTCGAAGTTGATGTTCACCGTGTACAGAGACGCGCGGACACGGTTCCCAGCGTCAGGCTGCGGGCGCGTCGGCACAGACGTGTCGAGGACCGCGTTGCCAGCCGGCCTGCGCAGGGCGCTGGGAGCGGCAGCGGGCTTGGCGAGCATGGCGGGCATCGCGGCGGAGGTCAAGGGCAAGTAAGCCTCGACGCGCGAGCAGCGCAGGCACGGGCGAACGCTCCGGGGAGCGTGGAAGCCGAAATGCTTGCTAGCGTCACTGCGTGGCGGCAATGTAAGAATGAAATGGCAACGCAAGTCGGCGGGCCGACGGGGCTGGCGGAGGCGGCGGCAAGCGGGGCGGGGCGGAGTGGCGAAGACGGGGAGATGGCGACGGATGTGTTTTTGTGTCGAAGTCAAAGCAAGGGAGGTAGAGGACACCCTAACGGAGGCGCGCCACGCTTGCCGCTAAGAGGGTGGTCGGGACAGCTCGCGGCCGGTCGTTTGCGTGCAACACAGGTGGCAATGTCGTTCAGCAAGAACTCAGGCCAGACCACGTTTTTGGTGAGGGCTTTGCCGGCTGGGCTACAACGCTCTGGCAGCGTGAAGATGCGAATGTTGGTTCGCGTCTCCACCCGGCTCAAAGCCACGTAGAGATGGCCGTGGGAAAACGGGCTTCTGCGGACGTCGACCACGCAGCGGGCCAACGCGGTGCCTTGCGAGCCGTTGAACGTCGAAGCGTACGCCGGACGTAGAGGGTATTGTCGTCGCCGGATGGTTGTGGCCCCTCTTCCCAATGCCCAGCGGAAACAGATCCGAGGCAAAGGGAATTGCTGCCCATCCAATCGCTCCACGAGGACGTGTTTCTCGCACACCGCCTTGAGCGCGACCTGAGCGTGGTTCATCAGGCGATCACACGGACTGAAGTTTCTCATGAGTTCGTAGAGGCCGCCAACGACCAACCGAAGAGAGTGAGGGGGGACTCCGTTCTCGCCCTGCAGGTGGAGGAACTCGGCGGTGATGTGGTCTTCGACGGCGTCGTTGTTGGAGTCGTATTCTATGGCGTCCGAGCTTCGGGTAACGAATTGGCGCAGCAAGTGCGTCTGCGTCAGAGTGTCCAGGATACGGTCGTTGAAACAATTTCTCGCCTCGTTTGTTGCTGTCAGAATCTTCCGGTGGGCGCACTCGGCGGGGTCGTTGACGTGGGGGGAGCAATAGCTGATGGCGTTGTCCATGGTGTGGATGACGGAGCAGCGGTCCAGCTCGACGCAGCCCGGCTCGCCATCGATGGAGTGCGTGTGCGGAAGGTCGCCCTGGCCGATGCGTTCGATCCACGAAGCGTAGTCTGCGTCGCGGATTTGCCGGCGCGCGGCGCGGAGTTGCCAAGTTGCGGAAGGACGGCCACGAAGGCGACGTCGTGACGCTCGCGGCGCGGATGTCCTGTCTCGATGCGTGCTTGAGAACGGGTAGTATCTGTCGGAAGTCCCCGTATGTGATGATTACGTTTGGGAAGTAGATGTCGGGGTGGGCGCGCTGTAGCGCCGTGAGGTAGTCGAGGACCGCGCCCCAAGCAGCGCGCTTGCAAGACGGCCACTCATCCCATTGGATGACTGCGGCGGCTGCGATGGTAAGGGCGTCCGCAGAGGAGTGGCCCAAGCGGCAGGTAAGGTGCTCTGCATCCTCTATCGGGATCTTGAAGGTGGAATGCGCGGTGGCTCCATCTGGCAAGTCGAGGGCTGCTATGCCAGTAGAGGCCACATTGACGCAGCCTTTGTTGAAGGACCGCACGTAGTAGGAGATGTACTTGGCGAGCGTGGATTTTCCGCAACCAGCTTTCCCGTGGCAAAAAATGAGCCTCGACGTGCCGGAGCGCCAAACGTCGATGACGTCCCTGGCGGCTCCGGACTGACCAGGGTCTCGTTTGATGAGGTTCCAGAGTCTGCCGGCTTCTGACGCAGCTGTTGCTGGGGTTTGGTTGGGAAAGTTGGGCACTGGCATGCCATGGGCATTGCAAAGAGGAGCGGGGCGGCGTAGAAACCAGGCGTCCTCAGTGTTGCCTTGGGCCAGCCAAGATGCCTTCAACGTTCGCTGTAGCTCCTGGCGGGCGCTGTCCTTGGAGAGACCTCTGTCGAGAAAGTCTTTCATCAAATGTGCCTGGTACTTGTCGTACAGAGTGCGGGGTTTGGCGTCCTGCTCGAGGAGGACGACGAAAGCGAATCGTAGTTGAGACGCCGTGTATCGGAGCGAGACCAGCTCGTCCATGACACGGGACGTTTCGTCTTCGTGGGTGAAAAGCCCCGTGGCAACCATGGCCTCCTCGTAAGATGCGTATGCATGCCCACCGTAGGTTTTGCAGTCCTGGAAACTGCGCTTGGGGTAATTCAGTAACGTGTGGCGGAGGAAAAAGACATCCTTCTGCCGGGGGAACTTCATCTCCAAGCGGCAGACTGGATGTTCGCCTTTCTGCTTCAAATAAACGAAGAATTGGTTACCTGCAGGACCTGTGTCGAGGTCGTGCGCAAGTGCGGCGTTCGCGGTCGTCCACCACGAGGTCCCGGACCGGCCCAGAGTCGGCAGCCGAGTACACTTTCCTGTACATGGAACCGTGGATGCGAATGAAGGATGGTCTCAAGACGCTTCCAAATCGGACTTCTCGTTCAGGAGTGGCGCTCTGGACTTCGTGGGCGGCGAGGCTCAGCAAGCTGTTGTAACGTCGAGAATCGGCAGTGAAACCCGTCAGCTTTGGTGCGTTGGTGGTGTCGTCGTGCACGAGCCGGCCGTGCGTGTCGGTAACTGGCCACGTCCGTTGGAACAGCTTGAGCAAGGAGGAATCGGACTGGGGGTAGTAGCTGTTGAAGTCGACGACGTATTTCCCATGACCGCAACAGAAGCCGCTCATCTCGCGTTGGAACAGGAATACGCCGCAGTGCGAGCATTGGTGGTCCTGGCGGCCCAAAGACAGAGTTTGCACTGTGCTGGAGGGTCGGCCACGCATTGTGCAAGCGCGGCACACTCCGAGTAATAAGTGGCGGTGACCGGTTCCGAAGTCGTCATGAGGGAGGACCAAGCCGCATTGAGCGCAGGCTGCGGTCTGACGGCCTCTGGCAATGCAAATGGCGCAGACGGGGTCAGAAGCGACCGCGCCTCGTACGGCGAAAGCGTCGGTCGGTTTGGTGTTTCCGCAGCTTACGCACGTGAAGGCGTGGGATGACCGAGGCGTCTGAGCGTCCGTGGCAGCGGCGACACACTGGATACATTTCTTCGTCTGTCTCCGCCGTTGTCTGCTACTGAAGCTGTCTCGGGGCAAATCGTCCCCACAGCCTGCGCAGAGTAAAGTAGGCTGGGGGCTGGCAGGGTTGGCGCTGGCCGCGCAACGGACGCACTTTCTAGTGGACCGCCGTCTCTGTTCCGTGCTGAAGTCAGACGTGGGCCAATCCTGTTCGCACACAGTACATCGAAGCATGTCTGCCGTGGACATGTGTGAGACCGCTGGAGCCCAAATGTTCACGGAGGAGTGGGAGGAGGAGGAACGCCAGATGGGTCTTTCGGAATATTCTGCGTGTTGTGTCCGGGTGCACACTCTCCCCCACAGAACTCTTGGGGGCCTCCGGGCCGGGGGCCTCTTGGGGGCCTCCTGGGGGCCTCCTGGGACATCCTGGGGGCTTCTTGGGGCCGAGGGCCCGAAAAGTCAATTCGGATCGACCGTCTTGGGGGCCTCTTGGGCCGGCGTGGGCGGCTCTTCGGCCGTCTTGGGGGACCCTTGGGGGCCTCCTGGGCCGTCTTGGGGCTCTCTTGGGCCGTCATGGGGCCCCCATGGGTGCCTCTTGAGCCGTCTTGGGGCCCTCTTGGGCCGTCATGGGGTTTCCTTGGGGGCCGCTTGGGCCGTCTTGGGGCTCTCTTGGGGGCCTCCCGGGCCTTCTTGGAGCGTCGGAAAGCCGAAAAAGCGAGAAAGCCAAGAAACATTAAAAAAAAAAAAAACAATGAGAATCAACGATTTTCGCCTCATGGGGCCCTCTTCGGAGGCCTTTTGGAGACCGCTTGGGGCGTGTCGGTGGCCTCTTGAGGGCGTTCCGGGATGTAATGAGATCTCTTGGGCCCTCTTGAGGCCATGTAAGTCCCGCTTGGAGCGCTTTGAAGGCGTTCGTTGAACGTCTTGGCGGCTTTTTGTGCCGTCTGTGGTACTGTTTGGAACGTCTGGGACCGATCGTGGGCTGTGTGGGCTGCCTCTTGGACCATTTTGGGTGCGTCTTGGGGCTCCTTGGGGGGCCCTGGAGGGGGGTGTGTGGGCGCGCCCCCCCCCCCCCCCCGGATCTCATGGGGGGGATTCCCGATGAAATTTTATGGGATAAAGGAATATATATGCTACACGATCGTGCTACCCAGTATGCTACCTTTCGACTGGAGCAGGGAGGAGAGGAGAGGAGGAGGAGGAGGAGGAGGAGGAGGAGGAGGAGGAGGAGGAGGAAGAGGAGGAGGAGGAGGAGGAGGAGGAGGAGGAGGAGGAGGGAGAGGAGGGAGAGAGGAGGAGCAGGGAGAGAAGAGGAGGAGGAAGAGGAGGAGGAGGAGGAGGAGGAGGAGGAGGAGGAGGAGGGAGAGGAGGAGCAGGGAGAGAAGAGGAGGAGGAAGAGGAGGAGGAGGGACGAGGAGGAGGAGGAGGAAGCGGAGGGAGAGGAGGAGGAGGAGGAGGAGGAGGACGAGGAGGAAGAGGAGGGCAAGAGGAGGAGGAGGAGGAGGAGGAGGAGCAGGAGCAGGAGGAGGAGGGCGTTCCTCTCCTGTGGGCCTCACCGCGCGCGCGTGCGGACCTGCCGCGCGCCGCCGCGGGAGCTCAGGCCTGGTGCGGCGGCTCCTTCGCGCCCCGCGCGTCCCGCGGTCCTGCCCGGCACCCGCCCCGGAGCAGCAGGAGGAGGAGAAGCAGGAGGAGGAGGAGGAGGAGGAGAAACAGGAGGAGGAGGAGGAGGAGGAGGAGGAGGAGGAGGAGTTGGGCAGGGGCCGACCGTCCCGGCATTCCTGTAGGCCTACCACGGCATGTTTTTCGAACCCAGCAGTGCTCTAAGAGCAATAACAAATTTCTCAGAACATTGACCCGATGTGTTGAAACAAGCCAGTCTCAGTCAGACATGTTCGGAAAACATTTCGTGCAGGCCCCGAAAGGTTCTTAGAACATGATTTGGTTGGCCTTGTAGGCGAGCCAGGAAGTTTCGCCAATGCTTGGAGGAGGAGAAGGAGGAGGAGGAGGAGGAGGAGGAGGAGGAGGAGGAGGAGGAGGAGGAGGAGGAGGAGGAGGAGGAGGAGAGGAGGAGGAGGAGGAGGAGGAGGAGGAGGAGGAGTGCTGCGCCACCGGCGCCAGGCCCGGCTGCACTGAACGCCCGCGCCGCCTACTGGCCAGGCCACGCATGCTGGCCTGACCAGCACATGCGCGCCCCTTCGGCGGGCCCAGGCCCCTTCGAATAACGAAAAATGCGCGACGGGAGGCTCTTCGCCGTTTCTGGCATCTGGGGGCCCTGGCCAGGCCTCGGGACCGTCAGAAAACGACTCGAGATGAGACATCGGTCCCGAGGAATGGGTCGAGACCTCGGGGGGTCGACGCAGTGCAAAAATCATGACGCGTCGGGGGTCTGGGGGAGCCTCCCGCGCCATCTTGCTGAATCTTGCGAGCCGACGCTGGCCGACGCGAGTGGACGCCCATCGACGGGCCCTCCCTGCTGGCCTGGCCCGAAGGGTTAGGTCGGGCCGGTCCCCCTAAAGGCGGATTCGGGCGAAAAATAAGAAATACCCTAAAAATGCCCTCAAAAAATATCCACGAATGGTCAAAACATCGCCCCCAGACTACCCACGAGGCCTCTGAGACGCCCAAAATGGCCTCCAAGACGGCCCTGGAGCACCGCAAGAAGGCCCCAAGTCGGCCCAGAGAGGCCCCCAAGACGGCTTCCGACGGCGTCAGACGGGCCAGAAGCCCACCAAGACGGCAGAAGATGGCTCTAAGATGGCCCAAGACGGCCCAAGAGACCTCCACGAGAGCCTCCAGGAAGGACCGAAGAGGCCAAAATCACTGATGGTCCTGAGGATTTTGAAGGAGTTTGGCAATGTGTTTCTTTTCGGCCTTCCGACGGCCCGAGACAGCCCAAGAGCCCCCAAAGATCGCCCCAAGATCGCCCAAGAGGCCTCCAAAATGGCTCTGCAGGGCCCAAGAGGCCCCCAAGACGGGCCCAAGAGGGCCCAACGACGGCCCAAGAGGCCTCTAAGACGCCCAAGAAAGCTTGCAAGACGGCCCTGGACCCAAGTCGGCCCAGGGAGGCCCCCCAAACGGCTTCCAACGGCGTCAGATGGGCCAGAAGACCAACAAGACGGCCGAATATGGCCCTAAGATGGCCCAAGACGGCCCAGAGGCCTCCAAGAGGGACTCCAGGAAGGACCGAAGAGGCCAAAAGCATTGATGTTCCTTAGGTTTTTGAGGATTCTGGCATGTGCTTTTTTCCGGCCTACCGACGGCCCGAGACGGCCCAAGAGCCCTCAAAGATCGCCCCAAAATCGCCCAAGAGGCCTCCACGGGCCCAAGCGGGCCCAACGACGGCCCAAGGAGGCCTCTAAGACGCCGTCCAAGAGAGCCCCAAGTCGGCCCGGAGAGGCCCCCCAAGACGGCTTCCGACGGCGACAGACGGGCCAGGAGCCCACCAAGACGGCCGATGATGGCTCCAAGATGGCCCAGAACGGCCCAAGAGGCCCCCAAGACGGGCCCACGAGGGCCCAAAGACGGCCCAAGAGGCCTCCAAGACGGCCCTGGAGCACCCCAAGAGGCCCCCAAATCGGCCCAGAGAGACCCCCAAGACGGCTTCCGACGGCGTCAGACGGGCCAGGAGCCCACCAAGACGGCCGAAGAGGCCCCCGAGAAGCCCCCGAAGGCCCCCGAGAGGCCTCCAAGAGGGCCCCAAAAATGCCTCCAAGAGGCTCCCAGGACGCCCCCAGGAGGCCCCAAGAGGGCCCCCAGACGCCCCCGAGAGACCCCCTTCTCCTTTTCCTCCTCCCAATCCTTCCCCAAGTGCTCCCCGAAGGGTTTCCACAGCGGCTGGGGGAACACATGGTCCGATAGCTCGGCACTGCTCTTGCCACGACGCTCGGCCACATGGGCGATTCTAGAAGGCAGGGGGCGGCGGCGATTCGCCGCAGGCGTCATCGATAAGGACGCAAGGGCCTTGGACGCCCATGCCGAGGCACTTCGAGCGGGGCTGGCCAGCGAGGGTGGTTGAGGATGGGCCGAAGATGACCGAAGAGGCAAGGATGCAAAGGAGTACCATTGGGCCGCGCGGGTCGACTGCGGACGTAAAGAGGAAACGGGGAGAAGGGGGCAGAGGCGGACGGACAAGCGAGGAGGACTGGGGAGGGAGGAGGGAGGAAGGAGGAGGAAGGTCCAGGGATGTAGCGTTTTCTTAGTCGACGCTTCGACATTGGGCGGAAGGGGGGGAAGGGGGGGTCTGGCTCCGGACCTCTGCTTGGTGCGACGGCTTGCAGCAATGCGTCCTACGGAGGAGGCTCCACCTGCCTGAAACCGGCGCCAAGAACAACGAAGATCTACTCCAGGTTTCGCAATAAAGGGAGGGGGGGTCTCATTTCGGGGGGTGTCTCTTCCAGGCTATCTTGGAGGGCCTGGGGGGGTCTGGGGACGGTGTTTTGGAGGGTTCTCCCACGAGGGGGGTCTAAAACTTCTCGTCTGGGAGGGTTGAGACCCCCTCCCTTTTATTACGAAATCTGGAGTACTCCAGGGGCGGGGGGGAGGGGGGGAGGGGGGGGGGGCGGGGTGCGAGGGCCCACGCCGCTCGGCAAAGCAATGAATAAGAAAACGACGGCGTTGGACCGCCTGCGGTGCGCTGCCAGCGTCCACCTCAGCCTGCGGTGTGATGCCAGCCGAACTCGTCGATGCCTGGTCCACCGTGGCGCTTCCCCCGGGCAGCCCGTAAAACTGCGCGTAGGTCTGCAGGGCGCGCGCCGCCGTGACCTTCGCGAAATCCTTCGCGCGCGGCCAGGCGGGAGAGGCGCTGGTGCGGGGTCTGAAAAACGATCAGAGGGGGGCCCAGGAGGGGGGGGGTGGGTTTGAGCTCCCGGCGCCTCCAGAACCTCTCCAGGGCGCCAAGACGGCCCAAGCGGGCCCAAAACAGAGCGCCAAGACAGTCCACATAAGCGTCCCGATGGCCCTAGGTAGCCCCACGACGGTCCCACATGACTTCGAGACGGCCCACGTGGCCCCCACGACAGCCCAAAAATGCTCCCCGAGAACCGCCGAGGAGCCCCAAGAGGCAACAATGGTCCCATACATTTCTAGTATACTTGTTTTTGTTCGTCTTCACGGCGACCCAGGCGGCCCAACAGGCCCCCAAGATCGTCCCAAGACAGCCCATGAGGCCCCCAAGAGGGCTCCAAGACGGCCCAAGAGGACCCCAAGAAGACCCAAGAGGGCCGTAAGACGGCCCCAGGCAGCCCTGAGACGGCCCAGGAGGGCCCCAAGAGGGGCCCACGAATGGAACCCCAGTGACCCCCAGAGTGCCCCCTAGAGGTCCCAAGAGGCTCCCAAGAGCCACCCAAGACGCACCCAAGATGCCCCCGAGAGGCCCGCAGAAGCCGACAAGATGCCGAACAGCCCTCCAAGAGGCCGCTGAGAGGCATTCCAGGAGACCCTCATATGCAGCCGTGGGGCTCCTGACCCAGAGGCCAGGCATGGTGGTGCGACTCTGGCCAAATTTAATGTTGTGGGGGGTCGACGGAATGGCGCAAGCCTCTCGGGCATATCGCTTCACGCGCGGTATGGCCAGAAAACGCCCGCCACGGAGCTTATACTATAAGATTCCTCGGCGCGCGCGTCGCCCCTTTCGGGGCGACGCACACATAATAGTAGTCGGTTTGGCTGACGCCGATAGGCCGAGGATCTCTGAGAGCCGGGGAGTCTCGAGGAGGTATCGAGCGCCGCGGCCGTCCCGGAGCGGCTTACCGTCATCCCGCGCGCTGGTCTTTCGCGTCCTCGTCCTCGTCCTCATCGTCCTCCTCCTCCTCCTCCTCCTCGTCCTCCTCCTCCTCCGCATCATCCTCCTTCTCTCCTCGTCCTCCTCCTCCTCCTCCTCCTCCTTCTCCTCCTCCTCCCCCCCTGCAATGCACGTTGTGCAACCCACTCCCCTCCCGCCCCTCCAGAGTGGGCGCCGCCACCGCGACCGTCCCTCCGGGGTGACCTCGCCGTCTTCAGGAAGTGCGCGACCACGCAGGACAGCACCCCGTAGGCCGCGACGGCCACGACGAGAATGCCCACGCCTCGGCGCCACGGACGCAAGGTTCGGGGGGTCGACGGCCGTTGTCGCTTCTCCTGTGGGTTCTTCCTGCGCCTCTAAGAGCCTCCGAAAAAATCCGAATGCCCCAGAACCCCCTGCGCTCGAAAAGCCTCCTGGACCTCCGGAAGCCCCGCGGGGCCGCCAGGGACCTCCCGCAAACCCCGCGGGGCCACTCAGAGACACGGTCGGCCAGGGTGGGGAGGAAAAGATTTTCGGGGATTGCGCGCGCGCGTGTTAGTTATATGTACGGGCACCAAGTAAACAAGGCAAGAGCAGTCAGTCCCATCCCACCCATGTGACCTCCACCTCCAAGGCACCCTCGAAGGTTAAATGGCGGGCAGGCATGCTAAAAGACTGAGCGTGAGGCCCCTAACGGTTATACAGACCACAGGGGCCTGTCACTCAACACGAACAGTAAAGGGCGTCTCCGACTCGCAACCGTGGTAAGGAGCAAAGGGACAGCGCGGGCGGTCCTGGACGGATGTTGGCGAAGCATCCCCGACCGCCGAACCGAGGCAAAGATAAACGAGACAAAATGTCTGGACAGCGGGAGACACAGACAGCAAGACAAGATGTTTGACGCAGTGTCTTAGCGAAACTCCTCCGCTTCTCTGCTCCTCATCCCACCTGGCGGAGGGACGTGTGCCTGGCGGGCAGCGCGGGGAGAGGAGGCACACAACGCGTTCTGACCTTACCAGCGAAAACTTGGCGACGTGTGACTGAGCCTCATTCGAGACTCGAGGATCGTCGGCCGCTCTTCTCTCCCTCGAGGGTACCAGTCGCATGTGGCACGGGGGCGGCGGCCGAGCGCAAGGGGCGGGAGGCTGGGAGGGAGGGAGGGAAGAAGGGAGGGAGGGGAGGAGGGAGGGGAGGAGGAGGAGGAGGAGGAGGAGGAGGAGGAGGAGGAGGAGGAGGAGGAGGAGGAGGAGGAGGAGGAGGAGGGGGTGGGGGAGGAGGAGGAGGAAGAGGAGGAGGAGAACGAGCGAGGAGGAAGAGGAGAAGGAAGAGGGGGGGTCCCCCGCCTGAGCTGCCCTCATTGCGAAGTGGTGTTTCGCGGCGGCCGCGCCGCGGAAGCGCGACGGTCCACGATGGAAGGACGAAACATGGAACACGAGTGGGCACGCAGGCCCCCAATACCGCCCAACATGCACCACGAAAGCGAAACAGGTATGGCACTTCCCCGAACCCCCAAAGACCCCCCCTAAACCCCTCCTCGGAGGGGGGGGGTTTCCCGGACCCAGGGGGGGGTTGGGGGAGTTGGGGCGCGGTCCGGGACGCCAAAGTAGAAAGCATAACTGTAATCAAAAAACCCTGGAAAAAAGAGAGAAAAAAAAAAAAGAAAAAAAAAAAAAAAAAAAAAAAAAAAAAAAAAAAAAAAAAAAAAAAAAAAAAAAAAAAAAAAAAAAAAAAAAAAAAAAAAAACATGCACCACAGCTGGCCTCATCAGAATTGGGTTTCCGAAAGGCACTCGAGGGGCCAAAACTGCGCACGAGAAAGCTCGGTGGCAGTTGGTACTCCCCTCTTCGAAGACAGGGGCGTTGGATTGGAGGTGACGACGACGACGACGACAACGACGACGACAACAACGACAACGACGACGACGACGACCACCACCACCACGATCACGACCACGACCTCGACGACGACGACGACGAGCACGACGACGACGACGACCACGACGGCAACCACGACTGCAACCATGAAGATGACGATGGCCCGTTCCTGCCCACATCGCGCGAATCACGTGCCCCATAGGAGAGGCTGAGGGGGAAGAGAAAGAGGATGACGACGACGACGACGACAAGGCCGATGAGGACGACGACGACACGACGACGATGTCGGGGAAAGGAGGAGAGGGGGAGGGGGAAGGCGTGACTGCCATGGCCGACTGGTTACGACTGGGGCACGGGGAGGGGCCGCGCCCGACAGGGGGTGGCGACCCTACACCCGCAGACGGGCGCGCCAGCGGGTACAGGAGGGGGGGGGAGGGGGGGGAAGGACAATCTAGGTGCGCTCGCGTCACACCTGACACCCCACCCCTCCCTCCCATCCCTTACTTTGGCGAATAGATCCTCTCTATTCGCACAGTCGGATGTCAAGCAGGACAATGATCGCGAGAGGGTATGCGATGCATGGTAGGAGCACGGCATGGCACGGCGTAGAATGACACGGCAGAGCGCAGCACGGCGTGGCATTGCGCAGCGAGGCATTGCACCACAAAGCATTGCAGCGCAAATCATGGCTTCGCACAGCGGCGCAGAACACAACACCGCACAGCATGTCAGGGCATGGCGCCAGGTTCCTTGGAGGGCAAGTGGATCGTAGTCGAGAGGTCTGGGCCGGTCTGGTTTTCAACATCGCCCTCTTACAGCAGAACCGGGGTTCCCGCTTGATACATCCTGAAACCTGGACGCCCCAAACTATAAACGAATCGACACCGAATGTGCGATCACTTTCGACTGTTTTTTCTCAGGGGAACATTTTCTAGATTTCGGGGTTTATTTACAAGGAAGGCCAGCGGTACAAAACAAATTTAAAAAAAGGAAAGAGCTCTGAGGGCTCTGATGATACGAACCGTTCCTGCGGTCCCTGGCCACGCGAGGCTCAGCGCGGAGAGGGGGATGAACCACCCGCGCACCAGGCGACGCGCCAACCACGCCGAGCCAACAAGGCCCGGCCACGAGGAGCCACACAAGACCCCAGGCCCCAAAGGGCCAAGCCAACCCTACCATGTCCCAAGGAAGAACGTGGTGAGGCTGGAGCCGTGCGCGGAAAGATCCCCCCCCCACGCCCCACGCCCCCGACCCCCAGTCAGACTGGAAGGACCTTGCACAGGGGAGCGTCGGAGAACCTCAGCCAATTCTGGTCGCTGCTATCCTCACGCAGAATGCTCCACGCGTCCACGGCCTCACGCGGCATGCGCCACGCAACTCCAACGAAACGATCTTCACTGCAACGGTCCCCAGCACCCCCACCAACCGACATGGCGAACTTGCCAAACAACTTCGGCTCGATCTTGGCATTCATCTTCGTCTCGGCTGCGCTAGTGTTTGCAAGAGGTGCTTGAGGACGTGCTGATGACGCCCACCTTCACCTACCATCCACCATGGCTCGCCCGCGCTGCGCCGCTGCGACTGCGCGCGGGCAAGGCCCCTTTGGGCCCGCGGCGGCTAGGAGGAGGAGGACGAGGAGGAGAAGGAGGAGGAGAAGAAAGGAAAAGGGGGAGGAAAGGAAGGGGGGAGGCGGACGGGAGAAGGCAAGGGTGTGACAAGGAAGGCGACAACCCAGACCGAGACCGAAACCTCGAGTCGTTGGCCCTTGGACTTCTCGACCAATCCCGACGACCTGCTTTTCATCCTGAATCGGTGTTTAGCGATCCTAATAGCTGAGAGCAGCCTCCAGGAAGCTGAAGATGTTGAGAATAAGCTGCGCGATTTTTTCGAGCCTCAAGAAGCCTGGGGGAGCAGGAGGAAGGAGGAGGAGGAAAAGGAGGAGGGGGAGGAGGAGGTGGAGGATGAGGTGGAAGAGGAGGAGAACGACGACGGCGAGGACTCTGAAGGTCCGTGAAACCTCCAGCATTCGGCAGGCCCCCCAGGAGTAACTCCGGAGGCCTCTGGAAGCCCCGACTCCCAAAACAGGGAGGGACATGAAACAACAGCAAGAAACAAAACTCAGAAACGTCGATCATCGAGCCTTGAAGACGAGAAGCAAAAGAAGGAGGATGGGCAACCACATGGGAACCCTGCCCCTGCAGGTCAGACTTCTGAAACACTGGCGGGGGTAATCATTTGACGGATGTCTGCAGCCAAGTGAACCTCAACGAACGGGGGGTGCAACACCCCAACCTCGAATGGAATCGCAGGGGTATGGTTCGCAAGTGGTCGCAGGAGTAGGAGGAGGAGGAGGAAGAGGGGGAGGAGGAGGAGGACGAGGAGGAGGAGGTGGAGGGGGAGGAGGAAGAGGAGGAGGAGGAGGAGGAGGAGGAGGAGGAGGAGGAGGAGGTGGAGGAGGAGGAGGAGGAGGAGGAGGGGGAGGAGGAGGAGGAGGAGGAGGAGGAGGAGGAGGCGGTGAAGGAGGAGGAGGAGGATCCCCCCCGCGCGCTCTCTTTTCGTACCCTTTTCGGCTCTGATGCCAGCGCCGTCTTGAGACCTGTCGGCGTACGAAAAGACGGGCGAGGCACCACGGAGCACCTCACCCAATGTGAAAGAATGAATTGGCGAAGGGCAGGCCACGGGGAGCCGAAAAAAACATCACAGGCAGGACATGCATCTAAAGTCTGAACAAGCTGACCTGCCCTGCCCGACCGAAACTACCGAGCGTGCTGAGATCATTCACGCACAACTCACATGATCCCCCCCGCGCGCCCTCTTTTCGTACTCTTCCGGCTCTGATGCCAGCGCCGTCTCGAGACCTGTCGGCGCATGAAACGACGGGCGAGGCACCACGGCGCACCTCACCCAGATCACAAACCCATAGCATTGTGCACTCTATTCCGATGCAAATGGAGGACGCGTAGAACGTCGACGGGAGCCTGCGAGAGACAACGCGGGAGGATGGGGCACAACGCGACCCTTCATAATCATATATCTCACGGTCGCGGTGGCATCCTCCATGTACGTTCTCAGCGCTAACGGGAGCAGGGCGTAGTCCTTCATCATCCCTGATTTCTCGTAGCTTTGCGCACTCTTTGCAGACATCCAACCACCACGTCGTTGGAAGTCAAAGAAAGTACCATGTTTCTTGGAAATACCCCAAGGCGCGTCAGCATGTCTCAGTTGATAAGGAACGATCTCCTGTCCCAGCAGCAAGCACACCATTTTTCTCACTGACAAATTCAGGATAACTAAAATCCCACAGCGGATCATCGCCCCTCCCCACCGACAGGACTTGGAACACGTCTTTCATCCAGTCGAGCCCAATCACACCCCAAAGAATTGCATCGTCCTGGGCGCCAACCTTCGAAACCTGGTGGAGGTCTGATCGATGCGCCAAAACCCGCCAAAGAGAATCGACACGCATGGTCGGAGCCACCAGAGACCCTCTCGTCGGCTGCATCAATGAACCTGGCCTGAGGTAAATCCAAAACGACAAGAACTCATATTCCCATACCGAGATGCCCCCCACCCGCCAGTAGAACGGCCAACGACGCGACCGTGGGCCAGGTGGGGCGATGACGGCTGCGCGGGGGAGCCAGCTTGGCCCACCCTCTGGCCGCCCTCCACGACCTCGGCAGCGATGGATCCCCCAACCTCCCGAACCGCGGCAGGAAGAACATCCGGCCGAGACCCGCGTCGCACCCGAGCAGGCACACGTGCGTCATGAACGCGACAATGGCTACATCGAATTCTTGCACTCTGTCCGCATTGAGCTTCTGCTCTTCTATGTAGTCGACAAGCCCGCGACGCAGTCTGCGACGCAACGCCCACGTTCGCTCGCCGACCGAGCTTCGCCTTAACGCCGAAACGCGTTGCATGCCTGGCCCCCCGGCCACATTCGCAAGGTGCTTCTTGCGATGGGGAATCCTGTCCTCGACCGGCGGGTGCCCATCCCCCCCCGAGGTCGCGCCGTCCGAATCGACTTGATCGGCAGCCCGCCGCGCCCGCTCGAGCTGGACGGGAAGAGCAGCTCGGGGCCGTCTCTTCGGAAAGGCGGCCGTCCACCTCTTCTCCAGCGACAAAGGCTCCGTCCGACGCAGAAGTACTCGAGCCTCTCTCTCTTTCCTCGGCCTGCGTCGCTCTTCGATTTCCGCGCCAAGGACATCACCTGTCCAGTCCAATGCAGAGTTAGAACGTAAATCAGCTTCGTACCCGGCCAAAACGGCCAAGGAATGTTCTCGCGCTAGACGACGGATTCCGGGAGCAGCCTTGAACTCGAGAGCGTCTCCCCGCCTCAACCCTGACCGACGGGGCGGCCCATCTGCGACGTCGAACTCGCCCGGGGCCCATCGGAAGCCCGGGAAGCCGTTTCTGGAAAGCGAAATCGCCGCCGCCCGTCGGACCTGCAAAAGCGGGAAAGCCCGATCCCTGGATCGGCCGAAGCCGAGGGCCACACCGAGATTACCTCCGAACACCAGAAAACGCCGACCAGAAACTCCAGGAGTAAAGACAACACTTCCCACTCCCAAGACTCCAGCCCTGCCCCCCCCCCCCCCCCTCGCGCACCGTCATCTTTCTCCCCAGCAGCGGCAAAACAGAACCTGCCAGCACACACACACACACACACACACACACACACACACACACACACACACACACACACACACACGCCAGCCCGTCGAACGGCACCTCAGGGAAAGTCAGGCCCCGCCCCCAAACCTCCGAAGCATCCCCCAAAGCTGGGGGGGGCGCCACAAAGACGAGGGGGTCGTCAGGGCGTAGACATGACAGACCGCGTCCCCGAGCCTGCGCGGCGTCACAACGAACGAATCGAGATCTCTCCTGCACCCCCCCGCGCGCAGCCGCCCAGCTCGACAACCCAGGCGCCGCGCATGCGCCAGCGCCCTTGGGACAGGAGTCATACGCAACCACCTCGCTCATTCAGCTGCGACCCCTGTCCGCACGGATAGGCGGCATGAGATCTAAAAAGGCTCGCAACTCATTCCGCGCCGTCTCCCGCAAAGGCACCCAACCAAGGGTGTCTGCGCTGTCGCACATACGTATAGACCGTGGCAAAACGGGACAACAGCGGCCTCTGCAGCGTGGCAAGATACGCACAGTGCCCCAAGAGCACCTCGAGACCCTTACCAGAGACCTTCGGGCATGCCAAGAATGCCTCCAGACGTAATCCGATCTTCCAGTAGCGCTTACCCGACTGTCTGAAACACCCCAAAAGCACGACTGAACTCAATACCTAGGGCCTCCCGCACCTGACCAGCCTCCTGGACTTCATGACACTTCATCTGGTTAGTAATTAGAACCTCGCGGATGTGATCCAGCGACTTCTGGGCCGTTATCTCGTCTGCTCCCAAGACCCCCACGTTGTCGACGTATGCGTAGATGATGGGCGGGCTGGACTGCCCCGCGAACAGACCGCCCCCCCTGTCCTGGACAGAGGGCACGTCCTCCACGCCAGAAGCCCCCCGAACCAGACGAGCGTTGATCCACTGAGCCCAGGAGACGGACCAGGAGAAATCCATGGGCAGAACGGCCATCGAGGCCCGCGCAAGACTGTCTCCTGAAACTTCGAGCCCCCGAACGCTGGAAAGCCCCAGCTCGCGCGCCCGCACTGGCGGAAGACAGAAATACTCCCCCAACCCCCGGTCGATCCCGATCCCGTGGAAACAGTTGTCTACATCAAGCGAGGCCCCGCACAAGTCCACCCCCTCCTCCACCTCCAATCATGCGAAACTCTCGGGAGTAGCGAGGCGGGTGCTCGGGGGGGGCCCTGAAGAGCTGGCCGGCGCGCCTCGCATCGGCGATGAGGCGCTCCTTTCCGCCCTGTTTTCCGCGCGAAGAAAGGCGTAACTAACTCCTTGGGCAAAGGACTCCAGCGGACTAGGCCCCTGGTATCCAACATCTTCAGAAACCGCGCGCAGTCGCACCGACGCGCGCGCAATCTCCGGTCAAAATAAGGGGCGATCTCCCCGCCGAACTCTCTCAGCTGCATCACTTCCTCCACATCTCTCATCACACTCTCTGTAAAGTTCACCGCCAACTCCCTGGCCTCCTCGGAATCCAGATCCTGGAGCAAATTCCCGTCCTGAACTCCTTCGGGCAGAGAAACGAGGCGTCGATCGAACTCGACGACTGTGGACGCAGCGCGGCAATATCCACACTCGCTATGGAGGAGCTCGCGCACGGCCCCCTCCTTCGTTAAAAATGCATGGGCTGGAGGCCGCTCAGCGACAGAACTGCGCGCCTCACCAACCGCGCCGGGATCAACGACGGGGTTCTGCGCACGGTCATATAGCCAGTTGAGTTGAGGCCTTGCTTGATGTCTCCAGCCTCGCGCGATCGATGATACCGGAGGTTGGCCCTCCGACGGCGCCGCCTCGACAGTCTCGAAGGCGACGGAGGAAACCCCTGACAAACATCGAGCGAAAAGAGCGGGACAGACGCAACACTCAAACGTTCTCGCGCCACGAACCCTCTCGCATCACTCCCCCCTGGGCCCGCGCCTGCACCGCGGCGAAAGGCGCTGGCGCTATCTGTCAAGGGAGCAAGGGACGACGGAGCCATTCGTCTTTATCCTGGTCCTTGTCCTTATTCTGCTTGCGTTTCAGACCAACGCGGGCCTCCTCCTTCAAGGCATTGGCCTTGCTCGTCTGCTTGTCTATCTCAGCTTCCTCCCTGACCTCCGCAACGAAAGAACGCAAAGAGAGTGCCACCATCTGGCGGCGACGATTGTAGCCTGAGAACTTCTCCGCAATCTCACAATTGGGCGTCGAAGGATTCTTAGCACGCGCCTCCAAGATCGCATGCCAGCATCTGCCATGGCGCTCAAAGGAGGCCAGAGAAGCAACATTGATCTGGTCATACTGAATAACGAGCTCAAACACCTCTGCCATCACGCGCATCTCATGAATAGACCCGTCGTTCTCACGCCAGCCAGCTGTCTGCAAATGCCTCTCCAACCAAAGCGCTGGCACCATTGACAGCTGAGCGAAAGAACCCAACAACCAAAGAATTGTTCCAGGACCATCGAGAGGCCAATCGGAAAAGCCGTCCTCCACCAACTCTTTGACAGAATCCACCCAGACTCGCTCACGATTACCAAGACCGTTGTACTTCACAGACAACGTTCGCACATCCTCTTCTGGTTTGGCCGCTGCACTGCTCTGCCCTGCCGGCACCGTCGGGCCAGTCAAAGCCCCGCGCAACGCCGCCAAAACTGCGGGGGCTCCATCTTCCCCTCGGGGAGACGGTGGCCCGCCCAAGCCTGGATACAGCAACGACTTGCGTTCCTCGGTATAGCTGTCGAAGTGCTCGGCGCTGATCTGTTCCAGCGCCACGATCACATCACCGAACTTCGCGAAGCCGCGGTTCCCCGACTTGGACGCGACCGCCGCGTCCGGAACCTCTGCACGCAGCCGCGCCACCTCGTGGTCCCCCTCGAAAGCTGGCTCCGAAAGCACCCATACCAGTCCACCTCAAGCTGGCAAGCCCACTGCAGCCCCCTGCGGGAGCGAGGCGCCTCCTCCGCCTTCCAGCGGCGCCGCGGCGCCCGCAGCAGCTCCACGAAGAGGCACACGTAAGAGACGAATGGCGAAGTCCTCGCCGTAGATCCTACGGTGCGGCACCTCCTCTAAGCCCTCGTCCTCCAACTAGACCCTCGCCTCCTGCCGCAGCTCCTTGTACCTCTCCGCCGACACCGCCTCATTGAACCTGTAGAGGGGCCTGGGCACCGCACGGCCCACTGCACGACCCCGCAGCAACACAAACTTAATGGAACCGCGATCGCCCGTGGTGTTGTGCCCTTCAGCATACAGATCAAAACCGAGCGTGGCATTAATCCAGATCCGTTTGTCACTGTCGCTCATCACCTCTCGCAACAAAAGCCTCTCATGTTCGGGGTCGTTACCCTCGTACCAAACGATACCATAAATCCTAGGAGTCTCATCATCGACTTCCGCCATGAGTTCTCAATCCACCCTCTTCCCTTGATAGCAGGTCCTCCGACACGCTTTGGGCAGCAGACTCTCGTAAAGGCAGCACCGAGAAGAACACCTGACAGGGCTCCGCTGAGACTCACAAACCGATACATAGGATTTCGCAGTCCCTGCAGGCAACACGACGTAAGACTTGCTGAAGAAATCTGCGGGCACGGCGCACAAAGGCTGTATCGGGCCAGGAGCCTCTGCACAGACACACGCGGGGCACCCTGCACAGACACACGCGGGGCACCCTGGGCACCCGGTCACAGAAACAATCAGGGCACTCTGGGCGAGCTCGAGACACGATGAATGCGAGCTCTCGCACGATCCCGCCTGCCAGGAATCCGACACCCACCTCGGGTCCCATGCGTCCTCGGGCCGAAAAACTCACTACGGGCAGGACATGCATCCACATTCCGAACAAGCGGACCTGCCCTGCCCGACCGAAACTGCCGAGCGTGCCGAGATCATTCACGCACAACTCACAGGAGGAGGAGGAGGAGGAGCAGCAGCAGCAGCAACAGAAGCAGGAGCAGGAGGCGTTGCGTCTCGCGACCTGGGACTTGCGACTCGCGAAGCGTGGAGGCCCGTCGGAAGCGAAGCACGGCGCGGGGCGGGACTGGCGAGCTCGGCCAGCCCCCACTTCAGGAGGAGGGGGAGGAGGGGGAGGAGGAGGAGGAGGAGGAGGAGGAGGAGGAGGAGGAGGAGGAGAGGAGGAGGAGGAGGAGGAGGACGACGAGGAGGGGGAGTAGGGGAAGGAAGGCGAGGCAGGAATTTGCGGACGAACAGCTGGGCAAAACGAGCGGACCCCTGTCCCTGGATGGGCGGGGTGTGGATACCCGCGTGCCGCCGCAGCAGGCTTACGCTCTCCACACTCGTCCTGGGACGGGCGTCCCCGCTGGTAGAAGCGCTCACGCCATCCCGCTCCTCGCCCGCCGAGGGAGAACACGACGCTTTGGAGCGGCCGCGCGGGTGCACGAGGACGACACGCGAGAACTGGAGAGCGGAGTCCCCGCCCCGAGGAGCGAGAAAGAGAGCCAATGAAGAAAAAAACGCCCTAAACAACAACTTTTGGCGCGGATGTCTTGGATCCGCGCTGGGCACCCCCTGGCGGCGCTTCCGGCGCCGACCCTGGCGCGCTCCGCGCGCCAGGAAGGGACATCTCCAGCTCAGACCCGAGAGATCCGCGCGGTACGTCCAAAGCTTATGCTCCTGGAGAGGGAGGGTTTCGAGGAAGGGCGCTGAGGGCGGGCGGCGCTGCCGAAGTGGAAGTAGTTCCGGGTGACCTTCTCGGGGTCCACGACCCACCTCACGAAGACCTGGCCGCGACCCCCCGCAGGCGCGGCGAGGGGCCCCATCAACCCGCCTGGCCGACAACCACCGACCACCGCCGCCACCTCCTCTGCGCCTCGATGTATCCCCGATCCTCGATCCTCCTCGTTTTTTTGGGGGAGGGGGGGGGGCGGGGGGCAAACCTTAGGAATCCTTGATCCTCCTCGTCCTCGTCCTCGTCCTCGTCCTCGTCCTCGTCCTCTTCCTCCTCCTCCTCAACCTCCTCCTCTTCCCTCCTCCTCCTCCTGGGCACAGCCTGGGGCGCCACAGAGTCTATGGTGCCTCAGCAGGACCTCGAACGCGGCTAGGGGCGCACCTTGCAACCGCCATTAGCCGCGCCCATCGGACACACACCGCGCCGTGCGCGGGGCCGAGGAGCGACGGTGCGAGGGTCACTAACGGCGCAACGCCGGGCAGTCCCCACTCGCACCGCGCCCCCCGTTGGCCATTGACAAGGATTAGGGCTCTGGGAGCAGGCGATAACCTGCATACCTCAGAACCCTCTTGGCTAAACAGTACTCGCCCCGTCTCAATCGTTCCAGGATAAGGCGACGATCCTTCGAAAGATGACGGGGCTGGCACTCACTCGCAAGAGACACCACGCGCTGGGTGGTGCATGCAGCGCAGTGAGTGCAACAAAACACCTGGGTTTCACCCACGAACAGCGAGGCCACACGATGATGCTTGGACCCAGCGGCCTTCAGAGAAACCTGAGCCTGCTGGATCCTTTGCTCTAATGTGGGCGGCTCTGGCTTGACAATGATTAGGGAGGGGGCTGAACGTGCAGAGCGCTGGCGGTGCAAACAGTCTACAGATGCAATGGCCTCACCCGCCCTGGCGGCCCATTTCCCCGTAAGACTGACCATTCTCTTCTGCATCAACGTAAGCTTCTGAAACTGGGGATCGGGCCGCAGGACGCGAGCACGACTGTTCGCAGCACCGTCGGCGGCATCATTTCCAAGTTTGTCTCGAAGCTTATACCTCCCCTCCGCAACCTGACCATCTGTCACGTGGGCTTTCACTTTCTTTACCTCAGGAGGGGTACCCCCCCAGTCATCGACTTTGTGCCAAACGAGCTTCCAAAGACAGGCCCAAGCCGCCGACGCCGACGTGGTGTCAGCAGGTCCGCGGATATTGTAACCTTTCCAAACGAAATCGGAATCCGTGTGCACAACAACAGGTGGCACCGCAAATCTAAGCACTGCGAACAGGGCATACAGCTCGGCACCGTCTATGTCCTGCAGCGGGTAGGGCAGGAGACCTGTGATGGTGCAGGCAGCCGTGTCGCTGTCGGCGGCCAGCGCAACAACTGCCCATGCAGCGGTCCCGCGATGTGGATAGTCAGTAAATAGAGAGCCATCAAGATAAAGATCCCCTGTGAGCTGTTGCGCATCCCCGTGCCATTAGGGCTCCGACGGCGTCAGCAGCACTGCCTGAGGGGCCTTGGGGAGCGGGACGAGCACACGCTCCAGCAGCAGGCGCACCAGGTCATTCTGGTCCGCATGCGGGAGCATGAGTCTGATTGCATCAGGGAGTGGCTCTCCTATTGCCTCAAGCATGCTCTTGCAAACAGCGTGCCGATGCACGAGGGACCCAGGGGCCTCATGGCATGCAAGGCAACTCGGGGAGTCAATCCATCCTTGTTGAAATTGCACGTCTTGGGGCCACTGAGCTCCAATGATAGCACTCCTGAGGTAGCCACGCTGCTGCCAAGTGAGGTTCCCCTTGGCGCTCAGGAGGTACTTCAGAGGCCCATCCCAGAACCCAGTACGGAACTCGGGCATCTGGAGGTGCTCCGAAATCTGCAGGTTGACCCAGTGGCGCACCGCATGCGCACAGCAGTGCAGTAGGACCCTGGGGCAAATGTCCTTGAGTTTCAGCTCCAGACCATCAGGCAACTTCCAGACCAGGGGCTCAACGACGACGATCCCGACTCTGGCGAGCGTAGCGAAGAGGGCTCCCAGGGGGCCCCGAACTTGCGGCCACATTTGGTCCTTCCCAGACAACGCCAATCTAGCAGCCTCAAGGCCATGCTCAAGTACATGACATGGCACGCGCGACGCCCAAAAAACCGAGCTGAAAGCTTTGATAGGCTCCAGAGTAGCCCTCCAAATCGGGTCGTAGTTGGCCTGCGGCGCGAGCGCGAGAGCGAGAGTGCGGCTCTTGCCGCTGGTCTTGGCGTCGAGCGCCGCAGCGGCCTGGGATCGCAACACGTCCAGCTCCTTAGAGGCAGTACCCTGAACGGAGGTCCCAAAGGCAACCGAAGTCTCCAGGGCCGCCCTGGCCATGATGGCCATGGTTTTCCGCCTGGCCATACCTCCCTGGAGATGTTTCATTCTCTTGAGCTTGGGTTTGGCGACCTTGATTCTGCCCGTCCTGGTGGCCCTCCTGAGAAAACGACCAGAACTGTAGTCAACCCCCAAGTTGCGCTCATGGTTCACGCCCTGGGCCCTAAGCGATACCAGCCTCCTGGACAGCTGGTCACGTAAATCAGAGTCACTGGCAAGAACTCGCGTCTTGTCAAGAGCGAGCCGTAGATCCACACGCTGCAGCTCGCACTGAAGCTTCACTCCAGCACCAGCTACATCAGCAACTACTCGGCCGTGTTCCCCCGATCTCTGCAACGCAAAATCGTCGACAACCACGGAAAGACAGATGGCCCGAAACTCTTTCTGAACAACATCCAGGGGGCCCAGCAAAACCAGTTGCAGCAAAACAGTAGCAAAACCACACCCAGGGATAATCGTAGTTTCCGCCGTGATGTGATTACTGACAGTCCCTTGGAGATCAAGCAGGCGGGGCGACCGATAGACTTGCACAAGCAAACGCAGTTGCCACAACGGAAATCCAGTGCGAGCGGCCGCCTGGACAAGATGATGATGCTTGACCAGTTCAAACGCTTTCTTCAAATCGAGCAGCAACGTAGCAGATGACAGGCCCTTGGACTGATAATACTCCGCCCACACTGCCTGAATGTACTCCCTCCTCCTCCTCCTCCTATTCCTCCTCTTCCTCCTCCTCCTCCTCCTCCTCCTCCTCCTCCTCCTCCTCCCTCCTCCTCCCTCCTCCCTCCTCCTCCTCCTCCTCCCTCCTCCCTCCGCCCTCCTCCCTCCTCCTTCCTCCTCCTCCTCCTCCTCCTCATCTTCTGCTTATTATGTTTTTTATGTTTCTTCGTATTCGTATCAATATTATGAATAGTATTAATATTATTGGTATCAGTAGTATTAGTAGTATTAGTAATAATAGTAGTATTAGTAATAATAGTAGTAGTAGTAGTATACGTATTAGGACTGTGATTATTATTAGTAGTATTAGTATTAGTATTATTGATAGTATTATTAGCATCATCATCATTAGTATTAACATTAGTACTACGATTAGTATCATTAGTGTCATTATGATTAGTAGTATCAGTATCATTAGCGTTATTATTACTACTACTACTACTACTACTACTACTACTACTACTATTCTTATTAGTAGTGTTAGTAGTAGTATTATTATTATTGTTAGTAGTAGCATTAGTAGTAGAAGTATTATTAGTAATGCTAGTATTATTACCATTAACTGTAATAATAGTATTATTCGTGGTATTAGTATTATTTCTATTATTCGCAGCATCATTAGTATTATTATTAATATTATTATTGTTATCAATATGATTATAATTATTATGAGTAGTACTATTATTATGTGTATTCTTCTTATGCTGGTTAGTAGTGTTGTTATTCTTATTCGTATTACTATTCGCCTTCTTATTATTAGTAGTATTTATATTATGCTTCTAGTATTAATATGCTTATTCTCCATAACCTTATGAGTATCATGATTCTTCTCATTAATAGTATTAGTATGTTTAGTATTAGTATTATTCGTATTAGTCGCCTTCGCATTATTCTTATTATTGTTCATACTATGAGTATTATTAGTGATAGTTTTATTATTATTTCGTCTGATGCTTTGTACTATCATTATTAGTAGTATGATAATGAATGTTATTATTACTATTATTATCGTATTATAGTATTATTATCATTATTATCAGTACTATTATAGTATTGTGATGATGTTCCTTCTTATGTGTTGGTGCTCTTCGTCTGCTTATTATGCTTATTAGTATTCTTCCTCCTCCTCCTCATCATCATCACCATCATCATTACCATCCTTCTCATCCTCATCCTCATCCTCATCCTCATCAGCATCATCATTATCGTCGTCATCGTCATCATCATCAGCATCATCATCGTCATCATCATCATCATAATTGTCATCATCAGCATCATCAGCATCATCAGCATCATCAGCATTATCATCATCAGCATCATCGACATCATCATCATCATCATCATCATCATAATCCTCATCCTCATCCTCATCCTCATCCTCATCCTCATCCTCATCCTCCTCATCATCATCATCATCATCATCATCATCATCATGATCATCATCATCATCATCATCATCATCATCATCATCATCATCATCATCATCATCATCAATCATCATCCGCATCAGCATAATCATCGTATCCCCCCTTAGGCTCCAAATAAGCTTGTCTATACGAGTCACACCTACATATCTGGAGAATTGATACACTGCTATCCCTGTGCTGCAACAGCACCGCGCCCCACCCAGCGGAACCGTACCCCCGCAGCCCTGCCGTGGTACTGCATCCCTGCAGATTGCGCCGTAGCCCTACAGCGCTGCCGGGGTGCACGCCGTACCCTGGCAGCGCTGCCTGGGTGCGGCCTCGCTGGCTGGGGAGAGCCCCGTAACCCGGCAGCCTTGCGGGGGTACGGCCTCGCTAGCGGGGGAGAGCGCCGTGCCCTGGCAGCGACGCTGGGGCACGGTTTCCCTGGCCTGCCTGGGAGATTGCCGTCCTGCCCGCTGGAGCGAGCGCCGTGCCCCAGCAGTGCTGCTGGGGTACGGCCTACATGACTTGGAAACCACCCCAGATCTCCAACGATATGGTTGTTTCAATCTGGGCGACTTTCTTCGGGTTCGGCTCCCGGGGCCCGCTGTTGTGCCCTGGGACCATCAAACATGGGCCTCGGGTGCAAAACTACCCCCTGGGAAGGGGTCGCGACCTCTGGGGCCGCGGATGTAGGGGAACGAAAAATGACATAAAAATAAAAACTCAGAGGTCCGCGCGGATTTCTTGGATCCGCGCTGGACGCCCCTCCCTGGCGCGCTCCGCGCGCCAGGGGCAGCGCCAGAGGCGCGCACAGGATGCCCCAGCGCCGATCCGACTAATCCGCGCGGACCTCCGAGTTGTTATGTTTATGTCATTGTTCGTGCCCCGAGGATTGACAAAAGCATATCAGAGAATGTCGGGGATCTCATCCCCTAGCGGCGCTGCCAAGATACGGCGCTCTCAGGCCATACCCAGGCCATGCAGTGCGGGGGCACGTCGCTGTCCACAATCAGGGAGGCCGCACCTGGGCGTCGCCGCCTGCAAACAAGCGCGTGCCACTACTCGCAAAGTAACTACTCGCAAACGGCTTGGATCCGCCGCTGGGGATGTGCGATCCATTACGCTTGCGAGTAGACACTCTGCGAGTAGTGGAACGCGCTCGGTGAGCCTGGGCACGGCGCTCCCCCAGGCCAACGAGGCCGCGTATCCAGGCAGGCGCCGCCGGGGCAGGGTGCAGCACCGTGCCCCGGCATGTGTTTTCTTGCCGCCCTCAGGAAGTCGTGGCACTGTTTGATTTCTCGCGCAGTGGACTTTGACGCGAAACCTGCTACCCTTAGGTCGGGCCTGTCCCCCTACAGGGGGATTTTGGACGAAAAATAACAAATATTCACAAACATATTCAAAAGATGCCCAAAAATACTCCAAAAATAGTCCCCTGGCTATTTTTTATACTTTTTGCATAATATTCCCCCTGTAGAGGGACAGGCCCGACTTAATGCTACCCTGAGGCGGCGGGGGGATCCGAACTGGATGGGGCCCCAGGGAATCGAATCGAGCAAAAGCGGGGGGGGGGCCGGGCCACGTCCGCTCGAGATCGCCCCGCGCGGGTCAATCCGGTGTGGCACTCCACCCCGCGTTCTTCGGGGCGGCCCCCGGGCCGGGGCCCCCAAAAATGGCTCCCATAGGGAGGCCGAAAAAGGCAAAAAGCCGTCTCGAACCCAGAACCACGCCCCCCCCCGTTCCTGCTGGCCAGAACCCGTGCTAGGCCACCTCAAATTCCCCGCCAGCTCTCACCTGCTGCCCCTACTCGCACTTCAAGACAGAGGTTCCTTCGTCGTCTTCGAAGCCATTATCGCCGGCAACGGCGCTGTCATCGTTGTCGCCCTCGCACTCCCTGGCCCCTCTCTGCCCGCAGCACGCGACCGGCTCTTGTGCAGAGGCGAGTTCGAAAGCGTGCTCCGCCTTGGGGCCGCAGCAGCTTGGAGGCTGGAGGGAAGGGGAAAGTAATCATCCTCGTCCTCCTCCTCCGCCTCCGCCTCCTCCTCCTCCTCCTCCAACCCTATGGCGGGCAATAGGCTGCCCCTAAGCGCAGGTCGATCGAAAAGCATGCATAATCGAGCCGATCGAAGCGAAGCCCATTCACGGAGGGAGGTCTTCCCTGGGAGCGCGTGCCCTGATCGACCGATGCCGCACGCGGATACCAGCACGCATGCACCTTCGAGCCCGACCGAGACAGTGGACGGCCCCTGCGCTCGCGGCGCTACAAACTCCTGCCTCCTCTGAGAGTTTTTTGGTCTTGTCTCAGTGGGGCAGGAGATGGGAGCGGACACCAAGACTGCACACGATTGCAACAAGACCCGCTGGAAGCGAAAACTGCCCAGTGCTTTTGAGAAGGCTCTGGCGGCCACAAAAGATCGGAGACCACTCCTCCTCCTCCTCCTCCTCCTCCTCCTCCTCCTCCTCCTCCTCCTCCTCCTCCTCCTGCGGGAGGGACTGCCGCGCCCCGCGCGTGGCTCAAGGCCCCCCCGGAAGGGCCGCCGCGCGCTCCCGCAGGTTGTGAGCCCGGCGCGATGGCCTTAGATTTTCGCATCGGGGTTGAGGTCAGATGGCAATCGACGCAAAAGACATCCCGATCCCCGATTTCGACCGCGACTCGGATCTAGGCGACGATCTTCCTCCACCCTATCGCGATCGTGGCGCTCCAATTTCACAGTTGTTTCACACACCTTCGACACAGACTACTCTTCCTGTGACGGACAATCGCGACGCTGAGCCACGTTCGACTGGAAGCACAGTTCGCGGTGGGTGCCCAGGAGGCACCATCACCACCACAACAGCAACCTAAACACACTCTGCGCGCCGACACGGACAGTCGCGATGCTGCGCCACGTCCGACTGGAAGTGCTGAGCACTGGCCACAACAGGGACAGCGCGCACAGGACACCACGCAAGCCTTCCTCATGGCACAAATGGGGGAGAGCTTAACCGAAGTGGCTCGCGAGCTCTCTGCTGCCCGCTCCAGCGGCGACGGCGGCAAGCACCCGTTGCCTGCCTTGCCGGGCGGCGCCAACGGCCGCGCGCTGCCGAGCGTCTCCGCTTGGCGCGCTTGGATCCAAAACGAAACTCGCTGGGTGGTGCGGGCTGCAGTCGCAAGGCTTCGCGGAAACCGTCCTTGCGTCCCTCGGCGGCCCTACCTCGGACGTTTCCTGTGTGCAACCGAGCCCAGGTTCACCAAGGCCAAAAGAAACCTTGCATTTGAATAGCGCGCGCAAGCCAACGAAAACACCAGCCTCTACTGGACGGGCGTTGCTCGCACAGACGGGGTACCCATGCCAGCCTCACTCAGCGACGCCATCATGGTTTCGGCCACGGCGCACACTGCAACCTTGCACGACAAGTTGCGTCACCCCTGCCAGTCTCAGACCACAGCAAGCTCCAACACGCTCTGAAAGCGTGGCAGGCGGAGCTCTCCGAGCTTCGCGCCGCCGAATCTGAGCCGTCGAAGCACACGGTGTTTCAGTCTTTGCGACAACTGTTGGGCAAGTTAGGCGTCCTGAGAGTCCCACTTGAAATAATGGAGATGACCTCCCCCGACAACCCGGACGCCATCTTCAAGATGGCGGAGGCCAAGGCAGGGCACTGGGCTGGAAGGGCGACCTTTTCGCAGCAGGTGAGGGCGCCAGCGAACGCAGTGCGCACCGACAGACACGGCAAGGGAAAAGAGAAGGACAAAAACAAGGACAAACCAAGACCAACGACGGCAAGGGCAGGGACCAGCAAGCTTAAATTCCATGTTCGTTCTACCTCAGTGGGCACTGCCGTCGGGGCAACAACTGCAAGTTCAACCACACTGGCAACGACGCGAGCAACTCCTTACCTAGGAATAACTGCCGCATGTGCCATCAGCCTGGACACTGGGGCAACGAATGCCCGAATAAGGACTCTGACACCCACCCTGGGGCGGGGCCCGGGGCAGGAAAGGGACAACCCGGGGTGGGGCCCGGGCGCAAAGGCGACGCCAAATACAGCTGGAAAGGCTTAGGAAAAGGATGGGGCAACGACGCGCCCACGTCCGCGCCTCCTGGTCTTGAGACCGAGGAGGGCCGGAAGCGCAGCTGGATCGGAGCCGGCATGCTGGCCAGACAGGCAGCCGGATCGGAACCGGCGCCAACAGCGCAGCAGTCCGCGGCAAACATGGCAGTTTTCACCCAAATGGCACAACAGCTGATGAATGTACAGAGAATCAACTACAAAGCAGTGAAGGATATTCTGGAGCGCGTTTCCGGGAACATGCTGCGAATCTCCACTCCCAACCTCACCCTCGGGGTCAACAGCGTCACTGCGGATTCGCCCCTGGCGATGGCGGCGGATTCGGGTGCCGAAAGACACGCGCTGGCAGGCAAGGATTTCTGGCACGCCGGGAACATCCGCCCTCTCGACGCGCCCCTCATCCTCGAGACGGCGAACGGCGAGACTGTCGTCACGCACCAGTGCGGCGTTGTGTGCGGAGGCGTTTTCCTTCAGGGCGTCCTGATGCGCAAACCGCAACATCTTCCCTTCGAGCAATCGTCCTGCTGACGGACGACGAATGGCAATACCGCCAGGTTCGAGCCAGCGCTGTCTTGACGGACCCTGCCGGGACCCCTTTCTGTCTACACAGGTCTGTCAACTTGTTCATCCTCGTCGCTACAAGTATTGCACCTACCCCCTCACCATTATCGTCCTCGTCACCATCATCATGGGGATGGGGAGAGGGAGGAGGAAGGGGAGAGACGGGAGTACATCGCAACAGGGGTTCTGCTGGGTCGGCGTTTCGCAACCAGGGTTCTGCTGAGGGGGATGACAATCGCGCCGCTGCGCCACGGCCAACTGGATTCCAGGAGCCAGGCGGCGCGGCGGACAGTCGTGCTGGTGAGCCACGGCCAACTGGAAGCCCGCCGCCGGCCATGACTTCATCGGAGGGTCGCGGCGGGTCGTGGGCACCAAGCACGTGCGAAATGCACGCTGCCAGCGCGCGGGAAGAGCCCGCACTGGCGGTGAACTCCCCGGAGGCTTTTCATCCGCATTCTGAATGCGGCGACCTTTCGAAAATGATGCTGTACCTCCCGGAGCGTAAAAGCCCGCCGAGTGAAATGGACCCTGCGCTCAGCATCCATTTTCGGAAGGGCCACGCGGAGCACGACCCGTCTCGTCCGGCCCGGCGGGTGCACTAGGAGTCTCCTGGAGGGGAAACGGTCAGCCGGCCCCCTGCCCGTCCCGGCCCCCCGTCTTCGGACCTCGCCGGCCCCCTGCCCGTCAGCCTCAACGGTAACAAATACGCCCTCGTAACTGTAATCCCGCTTTCCAGGCATGGCTTCACAAACCCATTGCCAAACAAAGAGCCCCAAACAGTGCGAGACGCGATGATCGATTGCAAGCTGAATCAGCGACGGTTGTGACGAGTCCATTCGGACGGCGGTGGGGAGTTTAAGGGGGAGGTGGACAGGTGGCTCCGGGAGTGTGGTCTCGTTCACACCGACACGGGTGGGTATAGGTCGCAGGCCAACGGGATCGCCGAGCAACGCATCCAAGTGTTGTTCGAGATCGTTCGGGCGATCCTTCTGCAATCCGCCGCACCTAAAGAACTCTGGGACAAAGCACTCGCGCACGCAAACGCCTTGTTCAACAACACCCCAGGAACGCACCAGGACACGAAAGTAAGGTAGTTCCACAAGTACTCGAGAGTAATAGCGGGGATGATGTAAGCAAGTGGCCACCTTGGGGGTGCAAGTCTTTTTACCTGATCCCCAAACTGGTGCGGACGGACAAACTCGACGGTGTTGCTCGACTGGGCGTGTTCGTCGGCTTCGATTCGCAGACGTTTCATGGCGTCAGGGTTGCCCCAGTCACCCGGCGTGGGGACGAGTGGGTCGTCCACAAAACTGTCGTTTCGAATACCGTCCGGTTCGTCGACACGGAGTTCCCCCCGAAGAGTCGCGGTGGTAAACTCGACCCCCTCGACGGCGTCTTCGACGTCTCCGAGTCGGACGCGCCCCGTTCTTGGAAGGACTCCGCGGCGGCGGAGACCGGCGCGGCGGCGGCGTCGGCGGGTCCACAGGCGGCGGCCGGGACGGGACAGTTGAGGCGTTGCACCACGCCTGAATGGAACCGCTGCCTCCGACGGCCCCACAGCACAGACGCGACGTCCCAGCAGTCGTTTCGCTACAGTCGAAGAGCAGCGCGCCCATTGGCGCGAGCGTAAACGGGAGCAGGCCCGCAAACGTGTCCGTCCCCGCCCTCCCCCGTCAGATATCGTTGAAGGGGCCCCAGGACACACAAATAAATACACACAAATAAAAATATTCCCAATTTGTTCATATATTTTCTGGGATTTCGTCTTCCCCCCCACTTCCCATATTTTCTTACATTTTCTGGGGAATCGACGATTAATTGTGTCTGTGTTTTCTTGCCCCTCCTGAATCGTGGGGTGGTGGGGTGGGCTTCGCACGTGGCCACCGGGGGCATGCCAGCCTGGGGCCGGCGCTCCCTCGGAGAGCAGAGCCGCCGGTGCCGGCACCACGCCGGCGGGGCGATCCCCTCAGCGCGCCTCCGGTGGACGGAGTGGCGACACCGTCTGCTCCGACCCCATCCAGGAGGCCTCGAGAAAGATGTGTCGATTGCACTGGGCTTCGTCGCAGCGGTGGCAACCGCGCACCGCGTCCGCAGCCCTGCACGTCTGCAGGACGAAGCGCATGCCACTGGTGCTCTCTCCGTTCCTCCCGAGCCAGCCCGGGGGTGGCGCTCGGTGCCTTCATGGCTGTCCCCACCCGCCCAGGGCTTCCCCACGCCATCCGCCCACCGCCTCCAGGGTGGGGCCTGGCGCCCTGGACACGGCGGAAGCGGCACCTATCCATCCCCACCTGGTGAGGTAGATCGGCCAGCGGGGGAAACGCTCACTCTGGCTTTCTTAAGAAGCTTAGGGGGGTACAGTCGGGGCGTTGACCTAAGGAACCCTAAATAAGGAACGAGGCCCCTTTTTTCCATCAGTTAAACTTCGACTGCCCATCGAAAACACAAGTAAAGCGTGGGGCAAACTGTGAAACAAAAAAGAAGCACGGAGCGCCCCTCCCCAACGAACAGGGTTCCTTCTTCAACGCCCCGACTGTACCCCCCCGACAGAGGCCAACCTCGCCTCGTCGTCGCGCCGCGGCGGGGGGCGGAGCGCCTTCGGCGCGCGGTGGCTGGCCGCGACAGGGGGTCGACGTGGGGCTGTCGGCGGGGTTGGCGCACCCCGGACGCTTATCCAGAGACTCGGCGTACTCAAAATTTCGTAATAAAAGGGAGGGGGTCACAACCCTCCCAGACAAGAAGTTTTAGACCCCCTATCCATAAAAAGGCGGCCCTTTGCCCAGACCCCCCCGAACCCTCCAAGACAGCTCAAATTAGACACCTCCCCGAATGTGACCCCCCCCACTTTGTTATGGAATCCGGAGTACCCGATGGGGGTGAGACTCGGTCCGTCGAAGCCTAAGGCGCTAGCGCAAGTCCGCCAAGGCGGTGCCACGGACCCCCCCCCCCGGCAAGCCTCACAGCAACTCCAGAACCTTGGTACCAGCTGGTCAACCGAAAAAGGGCCCCTAAGCCTTTGGGACGGAACCTAAGATAGGAGGGCCCAAAGCATTAGGGTTAAGGGGGTCTATCCTGCAGATGCATTGAACCAGACCGCTCAGAATTATCATCCCTGATATACAAAGACAGGGACCTAAGTGAGGCCACGTCTTCACTACGTTATCAGGGTTGGGGCTTCTTTTATCCTCGATGATCATTGAGCAGGGACCGTCCGTCCCGGCATTCCTGTAGGCCTACCACAAAATTGTCGCAGAACCCAAAAATGTTCGAACCACATACACCATGCTCTTAGAACATAACCCCGGTGCATGAAAGCAAGACCGTCTCAGCCAGAAGTGTTCTAAGAACCTTCCGTGCGAACCACAATAGGCTCTCAGAACATCTCTGGGTGGGCCTACAGGCACGCCGGGACGCTCCGCCCCTGCTCGAGGTCAGCGGAGGGACGGGGGAGGGGGCGCTGGCTCCACGTGGCCCCCGAACCCGGCTCGACCCGAGGGGGCCGCGGGGGATCGGCCAGCCCCCGGGTGGGGCTCACCCCCACCGACCTGTGCCCCGAGCCCCTCCGATAGATGTTCGGGCCCCACCTTCAGGTCGGGCACGTCCTCCTACAGGGGGATCTTGGACGAAAAATAAACAGCTGTCCAAAAAAAGATCCGCAAAAACAATCACAAATAGTAGAAAAGTCGTCCCCTGACCAGTTTTTCGACTACTTTTGAACATCCCTCCTGCAGAGGGACCCGACTTAACCATACCTCGGGCCTCCCCGGAGATCCAGCCTCCCCAGAGCTCCATCGACGAGGCACGACCGCAGACCTCCGAGTGACCTCGGAAAACACCCCCGAGAGCACCTCGGAAAGACGTCCCGGAAACCGACCGACCCCCGTGAGCGCCGACCCCGCCGATCCTCATCCCAAGGATAAACAAACACGTTCCAGTGCTCGCAAAAAAAACTACTCGCAAATGACCTGCATCCGCCGCGGGAAGGCTTTCGATCCATTGCATATAGGAAGACATGTTTTTCCCCAACCCTCCTGGGCTCCTCCTCTTCCCGCCTCCCGCCTCTTGCCTCTCGCCACTTTCTCTTGCTCTTTGTTTTTTTTTTCTCTCTCTCTCTCTCTCTCTCTCTTTGCCTGCGGTACCTGTCTAGGACCTCGCCGTACCTGGAGGGCTGCGATCTGCGACATTGTCGCCACTTTCGAGGGCTGCTGGTGGGTCCAGCGGAGAAAGGCACCGCGCAGACCTGAGCAAGACCTCGCCGTCCCTGGGGGGCTGCGACCTGCGACACTGTCGCCACTTTCGAGGGCTGCTGGTGGGCCCAGCGGAGAAAGGCACCGCGCAGACCTGAGCGGGACATCGCCGTCCCTGGGGGGCTGCGATCTGCGACACTGTCGCCACTTTCGAGGGCTGCTGGTGGGCCCAGCGGAGCGAGGCACCGCGCAGGCCTGAGCTGGACCTCGTCGTCCCTGGGGGGCTGCGATCTGCGACACTGTCGCCACTTTCGAGGGCTGCTGGTGGGTCCAGCGGAGCGAGACACCGCGCAGACATGAGCGGGACCTCTCCGTCCCTGGGGTGCTGCGGTCTGCGACACTGTCGCCACTTTCGAGGGCTGCTGGTGGGCCCAGCGGAGTGAAGCACCGCGCAGACCTGAGCGGGACATCGCCGTCCCTGGGGGGCTGCGATCTGCGACACTGTCGCCACTTTCGAGGGCTGCTGGTGGGTCCAGCGGAGTGAGGCACCGCAGACCTGAGCGGGACCTCTCCGTCCCTGGGGGGCTGCGATCTGCGACATTGTCGCCACTTTCGAGGGCTGCTGGTGGGCCCAGCGGAGAAAGGCACCGCGCAGACCTGAGCGGGACCTCGCCGTCCCTGGGGGGCTGCGATCTGCGACACTGTCGCCACTTTCGAGGGCTGCTGGTGGGTCCAGCGGAGCGAGGCACCGCGCAGACCTGAGCGGGACCTCGCCGTCCCTGGGGTGCTGCGATCTGCGACATTGTCGCCACTTTCGAGGGCTGCTGGTGGGTCCAGCGAAGAAAGGCACCGCGCAGACCTGAGCTGGACCTCGTCGTCCCTGGGGGGCTGCGATCTGCGACACTGTCGCCACTTTCGAGGGCTGCTGGTGGGTCCAGCGGAGTGAAGCACCGCGCAGACCTGAGCGGGACATCGCCGTCCCTGGGGGGCTGCGATCTGCGACACTGTCGCCACTTTCGAGGGCTGCTGGTGGGTCCAGCGGAGTAAGGCACCGCGCAGACCTGAGCGGGACCTCGCCGTCCCTGGGGGGTTGCGGTCTGCGAAACCGTCGCTACTTTCGAGGGCTGCTGGCGGGTCCAACTGAGTGAGGCACCGCGCAGACCTGAGCGGGACCTTGCCGTCCCTGGGGGGCTGCGAGCCTCACGAATGCCGCTCGCAGAAGTACATGCGCCCATGTCTTCATTACCTCCGTAAAACTTCTCCCAAGCTACTCATGCCCCGCATTGCGCAGGGGTTGGGTACGTCGCCAGGATAATTTTCTGACGCTTGCGAGTAGGCACTTTGCGAGTAGCGGAACGCGCTCGGCGAGAGGAGAAGATCTCGGAAGAGGGCCACTTGAGACAAAGGGCGGCCCTCGCGCGCGGCCCAAATCCGCTCAGGAGTCGGTCCCTGCGGCCCCTCCCGGAGTCCGTTGAGCCGCCGCTAGGACGAGCCAGCTGCCCCGGACTAACACACGAGACCCGTCGCTGCGGCAGTCTCGAGCGCTCTGCCGGCCAGCCGAGCCGGGTGGCTGCGAAGGTCCCCGCCGCCACGGCGCACCTGGGCCTCCGGAGTCGACTCCCCTCCTCTCTGGGTCCCCGTCGCTGCGGCTGGTCGGAGGGCTCTGGCCTTTCTTCGAGGCGGCATGGGCCGCGGCGTCGATGGGGCCTCCGGGAGGCCCGCGACAAGCGAAAAACGCCTCGGAGGATGAAAGGACAGCACGCGGCGCGTGCTGTCTTCATACCTCCTCCCTACAGGTTGAGCGCGGCGCTCCACCTGCAGGGAGGAGGTGTGAAGAAGGGCAGAGACAGGGAAGCGCTGTGGGAGCACGGGGGCGGCTCGTCGGTCCCCGAAGGGGGGCCCCTGCTCTGCCGGGGGGGCCATCCGACAGCTCACACGCGTGGCCACCCTGGAAGTCCAGCCAGAGGTACAGTCGAGGCGTTGGCCTAAGGAACCCTAAAGAAGGAACGAGGCCCTTCCTTTTCCCATGAGTTAAACTTCGACTTCCCATCGACAACTTAAGGGAAACTTTAGGCAAGGTGTGGAACGATTAAGGAACACCGAGCCCCTCCCCAACGAAAAGGGTTCCCTCTTCAGCGCCCCGACTGCATCTTGTGGTCGAACAGGTGTGGGTGCTGGTTGTCAGCTCCTGACGGCGCTTGTCCCGCACCCAACGCGTGTGCAGTGCACAATGCGTGCTGCCAGCACGGCCCTCCGTGGGGCCTCCGAAGCAAGTGGCCGCGGAGGTGGGAAGGCGCTGCTGCAATCCCGCCCACCCAGCCGACGACGCCAACCTGCGCACGCAACTATCTTGCCCGAAACTGAATTCAGGACGACCTTCACATGATGCTCGAAGTCTGGAGGGCCAACGCTGTCTCGACTGGCCCTCCTTGAGCGATCGGCCGTTTCCGAATCGTCAGATCGTTCAACCTCGACCGATTCTGGGTCGCCAGCGGCGTTCGACGCTGAACGCTAGTCGACACGACGCCCACGTGGGTGCCAGCTGTTCGCTCACGACTGAACCATCGAGACCGAATCGGATCGGAATCGGAATCTATCGAAATCGAATCGGAATCGAGTCGGAGGAGTCGAAGTGAGCCCTGGAGTGGGGAAACCCAAAGGTACCGATGCCGCTACTCCTCGGACCTCTCCCGGGATGCGTTCTGACCAGAGTTCCGAGGCGAGTCCAGCGTTGGCGACGGGGCCCTCCCAGGAGGCCTCAAAAGGGGGAAACGCGGCGAAGGTAGCAGTATGGGCACGTTTTCCTGCTCTCGAGGGCCGACGCTGTCGCGACTGGCCCTCCTCCGGCCCCCCCAGCGGTGGCCCCCACCCGGCCGCGCATCTGGCGCTGCTGGAGGCTGCTCCTTGGAGGGCGGCGGCCCAGTGCATCTGCAGATTGAACACGTGAAAAACGCCCCCCGCCCCCCACATGATGAACTTTAGGCCCATGGGACCGTCAAACGAAACGCGCGACCTGAGAGCGGAAAGTGCTCGAAGGTCAGCCAACGACAACGCCGCGACGTGCCTCCTGAGGAGCAGCCTCCCGCCAGGAAGCCCT
>CAUYUJ010017078.1:179151-194151 GCA_963575745.1 Prorocentrum cordatum
ACGACTGCGAAACAAGAAACACAGGGAAGCGGTGACAGGGGCGGAGGACGGAAACGGAGAATTGCACGCGCTGCGTCGTCTTGTGCGTTCCCTCGCCCCACTTCTGCCGAGCGCAGATCGTAAAGCTCGTCCGAACCGCGCCGCCGAGAAGGAGTCCGAAGCCTTTTTATTTTCTGATTACCTACCAAACAACCCCAACCCAACCCGAAGACCCGAACTTCGCCCGATGTTCGGGTAGGGGGAAAACGGGCTTCATATGTGTTTTTCCATGTTCCCCAGACCCCCCCCGCACTAAAAATGGAAGTCGAATCAGGGTTGTCGGGTTGGGTTGAAATGGTTTGTTGGGCGGCGACCTTCGACCTCCAGCGAACACGGACGGCCCGGCCCAGACCTCCCGTGCCGCCACGGAACAGCACGACGGCCTTCCCGCCCCCCCGCCGAGCTGGCCCGCCTACGGGCCCATCCGCGGGCCCCGCCCTCGAAAGCACGTGCCCGCTGCGAGGGGCCGCTGCCGGAGACGACGGGCCCACAAGGTCTGAGGGGCCCACGGCCTTTCATCCCCCCCCCCGGGCCTCACAGGAGGGGGGGCGCGCGAGGAGCAGGGGCGGGGGAGGCTGCGGATGGCGACGGCGAGGAAACAGAGGAGGAGAAGGAGGAGGAGCACAGGACAGGACAGGACATCCGCATGAAGGGGGTCAACATCAATGCGCCCGCTAAAGTGTAGTGTAGAGCGTACGCGTAATTCTCCTGCGTGAGTGTTACGCAGCATGGACTCGACATCCCTTCGATATCTCATCGAAGCAACTGCCAAGGCCTGCGCAGAGGCGTGCACGCTGCCCTCTTCACCCCAACCCCTCACCCCCCCCCTCCTCCACCACAGGTGAGCGCGCGGCCCGTTCGCAGGGGGCGCTGTGTTACCAATCAGCGGCTCTCCGACGAAACCAAGGGGCGCGGCGCCGCTGGCACTGCGTTGCCAGTGGCGCGTGCGAGGGGGCCTGCACCAGAAGGAGGGTTCCCTGAGCCCCTCTTTAATTCGCGAGCCAAATCCCCCTGCATCCCACGGAGAAGAGGAACGAGGAAGGGAAGAGAGGTGGGCACCATGCACTCCGAGATGGCATCGCTAGTGCGAACGGCGCCCCTCGCGCCAAGACAGATGCTTTCCCCCGCGCAAAACGCGTTCAGAAATGCACGGCCCCTGCTCTGGTTGACTTCACCTCGCGCCGGCTCGCCCGTCACTTCGCCTCGTCGTCTTCTGCAAGGTCACACCCCATAACTACGAAAACCTGGAGAAACAACAAACAAGCATGCGGCGCGCGCTGAAGATTCGCACGACATCTCCGTCCAAACAAATACGTGGCTGCGCGTGCGAATTCGCATCCAATTTAGGCGTGCAAAATAGCCCGCGCTAACTCTTCACGCGGCGGCAGTTTCGCACTTGCCCCCCAACCTGGCGAAAACTTCGATGCTTTCCCATTCCGAAAGAGCGCATTCCACTTCGGGCAAATACGGAACGCGCCGCTGTTTGCCAATCGGCGCCGCAGTTCATCCACCGAAAAATAATGGCCAACATCGCGTCACATAACGATATAGATGACGTCCAAAATTCGCCCGTCGCGCTCCCGCGTCTGCTCTTCGATGACAAACCCTTCAACGGCTGCGTCTTTTACCACTAAAAGGTCAGAGGGAGCCCCCGTTGAGAAACGTTGCCAGCCCCCGGGCTCGATTCCCTAATCCTTCTCCCCTGGGCTCGATTCCCTAATCCTTCTCCACCTCCCCCACACCTGCACGAGCCCTCCGCGCAGCAAAATTCTAGCACTTCAACAAATTCTCAAATGGACACCCCCCATCTCGCGCACAGCGTTTGCAAGACGCCCTTAGCGATTCCTTCGCGGGTCGCCATAAAATGGAAACACCCCAGGAGCGCTGCGACCTTGGGGTCTCCATTGAGGGGCATGGGTTTTCGAAGTTCGTCATCGGCACCAGTCGGTCGCCTCTGAACCTCGAGGCCTCCACCATCCCAGACTTCCTTCGCTCTCCGGCGAACAAGCGAGTCGATCTCCGGGGGCAACATTTCCAAATAATTGGGTCGGCCCCCGTCTTTCCAGACCTCCTTCTCGCCCGTCTCACCGCGGGAACCCATGGGTTTTCGAGGTTCATCCAACCTCGCCCCCCGGCGAACGAACGAGTGCAAACCAAGACCGATCTGGTTCCATTGATCCAGTTGAGCTTCGATCTCCCGGGCAACATTTCCACGCACTTCGGTTCGGGCTGCGTCCGCACCTCGGGGCCTCCAACTTCCCTCGGGCTCGCGTTGTCCAACTTTGCTCGCCGGCGCACAGACGAGCGTGAAGCAGGGCCAATCGAATTCCACTTGCGTTGCTGTTCTCCTATATCCTGTAACAGCTGTGTCAAACGATTGGATTCGCTTGCAGCAGGGGCAGGCTGCTCCTGGGCCCTAGCGGGCGACGGTGCTGAGGGGAGCCGAGGCGGCTCTGTTCAACTCCCTTGGCAGAGGGAAGGGGGAGCCAAGCAAGCTCTGCAAACTCCCCCGCTGCCGTCAGCCCGCCACTCTCGCCGTCGCTGTTGTCCACCTCGATGTCGGCACCCATCTGCGCACCCTATGGCGGCGGTTCCTGTGTTCTCTCTCTTTCTGCCGAAGTTGTCCAACAAGCAGAGGGTCCCAGGGCCTGCGCAACCAACTGCTCACAAATTGAAATCCGGGCAAGTTGGCATTTCCAGGCATGGGTGCGGCGAATCCGTCCTCTGTGTCTTTGGCTTTTCGTTTTTTCCAAGTTCACACTCAGACCTTCCATCGGAAATTGGGAAGATGCGGCACAATAAATGTCCATCACCTGACCACGACCCAGTCACTCTAGAGAGGATCGTAAAGAGGTGCGGTCTCGGAAGGGCTGCAGGGATTAATATGTTTTGTTGTTCCTTTTTCTCCTCCCCTGGCCCCAACAGAAACAACTTGTGTGGCTGTCAGGGTGCGTAAGTCGTGCGGCGGGTGAATGAAAATCTTCCCTCCGTCGGGGCTCAATGTGCCTGATCTCGAACGCCGACTAGGAGGAGGAGGAGGAGGAGGAGGAGGAGGAGGAGGAACCCAGGACGCACCAACGATGCTTCAATACCCCCCACCCCCTCCAGGCTCCCTCGTGACAGGTCCCTGCAAGAATAGTCGAAGACAATCGTTTGAGAGTCCTCAGGCGTGCCAAACGCTTCTCCTGGAACTCCAGCGCCGCGAATCAACGCGATTGTTGCGCCCTGACCACTCGAACTCGTGCCAAAACACCCTTCCTGGGACGTCAACACCGCGAATCAGCCTGACTGCTGCGCCCATAACAACCCTAAATCATCCAGAACACCATTCCCGGGACTTCAGCCATACGCGTCCTTCACCATGCCGTAAGCTGTCAAGACGATGTGCGCACCGCTGAAGCGAAAACAGCATGTTGAAAACCAAACGCCCTCCATCTGCGAAACTGCTGCACATGCTTAGGACACACCCGCCCTCCATCTTTGAACATGCTGCAAAAGTTCAAGGCGAATGTGTGCGGCGCTCAGGCGAGAGCCACATTTTGAAAACAGCCTTCCCACCGCCCGTGAAACTGCTGCAAACGTTTGAAACGAATACGCAAAGCGCTGAAGCGAGAGCCACATTTGAAAACCACCCCGAAGAGGAGGGAAGAGAAGAGAGGAGGCCCATCCCACCCCCCACTCACCCGGTTTTCACCCCATGCCCAAGGCACGCACGGCGTCGGCCGACTATATCTGGTATTGTTGCACATGTGATAATCGCAGGTCGACCTTCTTCTGACAGGGGCGTGCGATGCGCACAGACTTAACACAAATAGCACACACTCTTCGAGCGCCAGAGCTTCCACCCGGAAGGAAGAAACAGAAGTCGGCGTACGCGTTCCGACCATCGCTATCTGTCGAAACTCCCCAAAGTAAAACGGTCCATCGTCCGTCTTCCACCACCCACCCCGCAGCCGAACACGAGCCCGCACGGCTGCTTCAATCAGAATGCACAACAAGATTCCACTCATCCCCCCTCCTCATCCTCCTCCTCCTCCTCCTCCTCCTCCTCCTCCCCCTCCTCCTCCTCCTCCTCCTCCCCCTCCCACCCCTCCTCCTCCTCCTCCTCCTCCTCCTCCTCCTCCTCCTCCTCCTCCCCCCTCCGCCACTCCCCAGCGCTCATCCCTCTAAAATGTCTGGCCCTCCCCCGCTCCTCTCCTCGCCCTCCCCCGCGTCGGAGTCCTCCCCTCTCCGCCCTCACGCCGCCCTCTGGTCCTCAGTCGCCTCTCCTCCCTCCTCGTCCACCTCCTCCTATTCCGCTTCATCATTGTCATGATCCTCCTGCTCCCCTTGGCGGTGCGCACAAGGGGGTCGGGGGAGGGGACGGCTTCTTAGAAGGAGGCCGCTCTTAGAAGGCACGGGCATTCCATCTACGTATAGATAGGCCCGCGTCTTTGAAGAAGCCGGGGTGCTTCTGAGAAGCCGTCCCCACTCCCACTACCCCCCTGTGCGCGTGGCTGATCCTCCCATCTCTTCTCACCCCTCCTCATCATATTCCCCCCTCTCCGGAGCCTTCTCGTCCTCCTCGTCCTGCCCCTGACCCTCCTCACACTCAATCCCGCCCTACCCCTCTCACTCTTCCATACTCTCCTCCGCTTCCTCCCTCCTCCTCCTCCTCTTCCTCCTCCTCCTCCTCCTCCTCCGTCAGCCTCGAGCGTCCGCTACCTCTCCTCCTGCTCCTCCCACATCTCCTGATCACACCCACTGGCCTACTCATGCCAGCCATCCACATTCTCCCCACCTTGGCACGATTTGGACGCAGTGGACGCGAAAATCCGACGCTGTCGAGTCGGAGCCTCAACTTTCGCGTGTAACTTCTATCGCGCATTGCGAGGCATCCACCTGAACAGGATGCCAGGAGCCATCCGTATCGGTATCCTTACCCTCCCACGTCCTCGAAAACTCATATCCTCTTCGGACTCCTCAACATCCTCCACATTCCCTTCTCCCCATCCCCGAACCACCGTCAATGTCTCCCTCCCCTATCAGCGACTCCTCGTGGGCCTCGCCGTCTTCATCGCCATCACCATTGTCAGCGTCGTCAGCGTCGTCCTCAGCAGCGCGATCGTCGACATAATCGTTGACGGCATCGAACAGCGTCGTCGGTGTCCTCCTCCTCCTCCTCCTCATCATCATCATCATGATCATCAGCATCATCATCATCATCATCATCATCATCATCATCACCATCATCATCATCATCAGCATCATCATCATCATCATCATCATCGTCGTCGTCATCGTTATCATCCTCATCAGCATCATCAGCATCATCAGCATCATCATCATCATCATCGTCATCATCAGCATAAGCGATATATCATCATCACCAGCATCAGCATAGTAAGCATAATCATCAGCACCATTACCATCATTATCATCATCAGCAGCATCATCATCAGGCGCAGCAGCGACAGCATAATCAGCATCGCCATCATCATCAGCATAGTCATCAGCACCATTACCATCAGTATCATCATCAGCAGCATCATCATCAGGCGCAGCAGCGACAGCATAATCAGCATCGCCATCATCATCAGCATCATCATCAGCATCATCAGCATCAGCAGCATCAATATCTTCATCATCACCATCATCATCAGTATCGTCATCATCATCAATAGCAGCAGCAGCATCATCACCATCGTCATCAACATCATCATCATCATCATCAGCAGCAGCACAAAAATCATCATCATCATCATCATCATCATCAGCAGCAGCATCATCATCGTCACCATAATCATCATCAGCAGTGTCATAACTTCCATCATGATCATCATCAGCATCAGCATTACCATCATCATGATCAACACCAGTATCAGCATCATCATCATAATCATCATCATCATCGTCGTCGTCATCGTTATCATCCTCGTCCTCATCGTCATCGTCATCGTGATCATCAGCATCAGCGTCAGCATCAGCATCAGCATCAGCAGCAGCAGCACCATCATCATCATCATCATCATCATCATCATCATCATCGTCATCATCATCCTCGTCGTCGTCCTCATCCTTGTTGAACCTCACCGTCGCCAACCTCGACCTGCCGTGGTCGCCACCATCTACGCCATCTTCGCTATGATCGTCGTCGCCACCCCCGATCTGGCGTCGGAGTCCCAGGCGTCGTCGCAGTCGAAGGAACCCCTCTGCTCGCAGCAGTCCACACCGACGGCCCAGAATTGCACCTGGTCTGCGAGGGTCATCGTCGCCATCCTCCTGTCTGATCCGCGTCCTGCTCCTCCTCCTCCTCCTCCTCCTCCTCCTCCTCCTCCTCCTCCCCCTTCTCTCCCTTCTCCTGATCCCCCTCATCCTCCTCGTCATCCTCGCCAACGTCGTCATCAGCATCATCATCATCATCATCATCATCATCATCATCATCATCATCAGCATCATCATCATCATCATCATCAGCATCATCATCATCATCATCATCAGCATCAGCATAATCATCCTCGTCGTCATCATCATCATCATCCTCAGCATCATCATCATCATCAGCATCATCATCATCATCATCATCATCATCATCATATCCCCCCACCTCGTCAGCATCGCCTGACTCATCGCCATCGTCATCATCATCAGCAGCATCATCATCAGTAGCATCATCATCATCATCAGCATCAGCATGAGCATCAGCATCATCAGCATCATCAGCATCATCATCATTATCACCACCACCATCATCATCATCACCATCATCCTCAGCATGATCGGCATCCTCAGCATCAGCACCATCATCAGCATCATCATCATCATCAGCAGCAGCAGCATCAACATCATCAGCAGTATCATCAGCATCCCGTCGCCGCCGACGCCGTCAGCATCATGACCAGCATCAACATCAGCAGCAGCAACATCATCATCATCATCGTCATCATCATCAGCAGCAGCATCGTCAGCACAATCATCATCAGCATCAGCATCATCATCAGCATCAGCATCGTCATCATCATCATCATCATCATCCTCACCAGTATCCTCAGATTCGTACTCATCAGCATAGTCAGCATCACAACCACCAGAACCATCACCCACGTCATCATCGTCACCCCCAGCAACACAAAACATCATCGCCAGCATCATCATCAGCAGCATCATCAGCATCAACAGCGTCATCATCAAGATCATCATCAGCATCAGCATCATCGTTGCCGTCATCAGCATCGTCATAAACATCATCATCAGCATCATCATCAGCATCAGCATCACCATCACCATCATGATCGTCAGCATCATCATCAGCATCATTAGCACCATCATCGTCATCGGCATCAGCATCATCATCATAATCATCCTCATCAGCACCATCGTCATTAGCCATCACAATCATCAGCATCAGCAGCATCAGCATCATCAGCATCATCAGCATCATCAGTAGCATCAGCAGCAGCCTCAGCATCATCGTTGCCGTCGTCATCGGCATCGTAATCGTCGCCATCACCGCCAACCTACTTACCATCACAATCATAATAATCATCGTCAGCAGCATCATCGTCACCCCCAGCAATAAACAGCATCAGCATCACCACCATCATCATCATACTCAGCATCATCACCACGACCGTCACCACCACCACAATTATCATCATCACCATCATCAGCAGCATCATCATCATCAGCAGCAGCATCTCCTTTTTAAGCATGATCATCATCACCACCATGACAATCATCACCATCACATTCATGCCCCCCCACCTCATGTCCATTCCCCTCCCCCGTCTCTCCCCCATCACCCGCCTCCTCCTCCTCCTCCTCCTCCTCCTCCTCCTCCTCCTCCTCCTCTCCCTTCCCATCATCATCAGCATCATCGGTATCATCAGCCGCGGCAGCATCCTCATCAGTGTCGGTCGCAAGGTGTGACCAGGCAAGGTCCTGCGACAACTGGGGTGCACTAAGCCCTGGTGCGAGCACGGTCTGGTGCGAGCACGGTCGCGAACGCGGAGGCCCTGAGCGGGAGTCCGCTTCTCACCCCCCCCCACCCAGGGAGCCCCCCTCCCGAGACCCCCCCCCCTGGGCGGAGTGCAGCGACGACTAGCGACGATCCCACCATGGTGGAACCTGCGCGCTCGTGCCTGCTCTGTACTGTGCTCGGAGCGGGTCTTGAGCTTCTGGCAAGGGGGACAGAAACGGGGCCAAACAGCTTAGGGTATGGCTCGGGGCTCGGATGTCGCGAAGCGGGCATAGCAGGAGGAGCGTGCCTGGACCTTGTTTTGCGCTGGGCCTGCAGGGTCGCCAACGTCATGTCGGTCGGCGTTTCGATCTGCACCAGCACCAGAATCACGAAATTGCGTACTCTTGTCAGTCATACATTACGTTGATTCCCACCTTCACCCGTCTCAGTAATCAATCCAGTCTCAATAGCGATCTTGGTGCGAGTACAATCGCCACCCGTGGGGTTCATGCCCATAGAGTTGCCACCATCTGACGTGTAAGAAGAGCGAACCGAGCCGCACCAGCAGTGTGAACCCTATCATGTCCCGATGGCTGCGCCCTTGAAACAAAGAAATCTACATCCTCAGGATCCTACATTATCATTGTCGCCTGCGCCTGAGCAAAGTCAAGCACTGAAACCACCCTCGCAGGCGATACGAATGGCTGAGACCTCATACCAGATCATGGATCCTTTCGACAGCTGGCGTTCGATGTACCCTGTAGGCGCAAGTGCGCACGAGTCGATGAATTCGATCTGCTCCAGGAACTGAATGAGCCAGTTGCGGTGTCTGCTCAGGCACATCACAACGTTCAGCGCCCACATGCCTCATCATCATCATCAACAACGACAGCAGCAGCATCGTCATCATTAACATCATCATTAGCATCATCAGCATCATCAGCACCACCAGCATAAGCATCATCATCATCAGCATCGTTATCTCCACCATCCTCATCATAATCGTTGTCACCATGACCGCCATCGTTATTCTCATCATCAGATTCGTCATCATCATGACCACCATAATCAACACAGCATCCTCATCGTACTCATCACAGTGTTCATGATTAACATCATCGCCACCACAATAACCATCATCATCATCATCATCATCATCATCATCATCATCATCATCATCATCATCATCATCATCATCCGCATCATCAGCAGCAGCATCACCATCATCACCATCATCACCACCATCACCATCATCACCATCATCATCACCACCATCAGCATCACCTAATCACCGTCATCATCAACAACAACATCACCATCAGTATCATCACCATCACCATCACCATCAGCATCAGCATCATCATCATCAGCAGCATCATCGTCAGCACGACCCTCCGCTTCCACACACCCCTCGCCACCACCACCCTTCATCACAAGCCCCTCCCTTCCTCTCCCCCCCCCCCGCTCTGCCCTCATGCTGGCATCTGCTCTCGGACCCACACTTCCTGGCATACATTGGGCGTCGCACCTCTGCGAGGGGGGCATCGTCCAGAACGGGCGCAACGCAGTAAACGTTCACGTCCTTGTAGCCAAGCGCCCTGCTCACATCCAGTCGAGCCTCCTCCGCGAACACCAGCTTCCCTGCATCGGCATATCCTCGACAGACGCGCGCAGGAGGGCAATAATCACACAGAGGAGGAGGGGGCGGGGAAGGGGAAGAGAGGAGCGAAGCAGACGCAGACGCACCATGGACACCGGAACCAACATTCATGTTGGCGACATTTGGACCCACGCGTCTGGGAATCTGAATTCGGATTGTGTGTTCCCATGCGTGCGGCCCCCGACAATTGTCACGACACCGAGAGGAGCCGACTTGTGACGAATGCCACCTGGCAGCGCTCAACGCCACCACTTCCTCATCACATTGGTCCCCTACCGCAAGGCAGAGCACAGAGCAGGCGGAGCAATCGTTGGAGGTGCCGGCGCACAGGGAGAACTTGAAAACCCACTGGCCGGCGAACCGATCTAGAAGCACGTCTCATCCTCAGGGTGGCCCGAAGATGACCATTATGTTTGAGTCGGGAGTGTCCCCCTACAGAGGGGCTTTGAAAGAAAAATGCAAAATAATCGTTACGTAGAACTGTATGATATGTGTATATATATATACATCAACAAAAAAAGAACTCGGAGATCGTCCACAAACTGTGGTTCAACTATTCTTGAACATTCCTCCTGCAGAGGGACGATGCCGACTTGAGGGTGGCCCCAAAATGGCCACTACGCGGCCTTCGCCCTGGCTCTCCCTCGGACCCGGCTCCTCGCGGACCCCGCTCCTCTCGGCCCCGAGCTCACGAGCTCACCATCGGGGAGGGACACGTCCTGCAGGGAGGCCGTGCCGCTGGCAGCGTCAGAGGAGGGCGAGGCCAGGCGAGCTTTGTGGAAGCCTCAGGCCGCCACGCAGCGCCCCGACGCCGCCAGGCGCGCTCCCCCGGCAGCTCCCTGCCCCGCGGCCGCGGCCTCTCCGCGGACTCGGCAGGCGGCCACCAGCAGCACGCGGGGGCGCCCAGCCCGGCCAGGGGCCGCGCGGGCGAGCTCGGCCTGGAGCGACGCTCGGGCGGGCTCCTCTCGGCCCTCGCGGACCTCGGGCTCGCCCCCTTCGGGCACGGCTCCCCATCGGACCCCTCTGCTCGGACACGAGGCCCCCGCTCGAGCGGGACGTCCAGTCCGGAGCCAGCCAGGTCTCCAGACACCCTCGCGCCGTGAAAGAAGATCGCGACGGGAAGTTTTTCGCTATTTTCGGCATCTGAGGGCCTTTACCGGGCCTCGGGAGCGTCAAAGAACAACTCAGGATGAGAAACCAGTCCCGGGGAATGGGTCGAGACCTCTGGGGGTCGACGCTCTAAAAAAATCACGGCGTTGGGGGTCTGGGTCCGAGTCTGGCTGGGTCTGAGGGAGGCCTGCTCCAGGGGGGGCGGAGAGCTGTTGGGGTCCCCCCTCCCTCGCTCCGAGCCAGACCTGCTGAACACAATTGGCTGCTCAAAGATTGCTGCATCTCGGGCGTGTCCTTGAAAGGCTATTGGGCCAGCGTGGCTCCAACATGGTTTCAGGTCTCCACGATGACTCAAGATATCCCCCATATCGCTCCAGATGACCTCCACGATGCATCCAAGATGCTCCAAGACTGCTCCAAGACGGCCCCGAATGGCCACGGAGCCTTCCATGGATGCCTCCAAGCTAGCTGGGTCTGCAGGAAGCCTGTTCCCTGTTCCAGAGAAGCCCCAGGAGGCCTCAAGGCGGCCCCAAGAAAGCCCAAAAGCGCCCCCGAAAAGCGCCCCAAGAGGGCTCCTAAACGCGACTCTCCGACAACGGGGAGAGGCCACCAAAAGGTCCCAGGAGGTCCGTCAGAGGTCCCCAAAAGGTTCCTAAGAGGTTCCCAGGGTCACCAGGACGCCCCAAGAGGGCTCACCCTGATCCTCCCTTTCCTCCTCCTTTTTCTCTTCATCTGCAAAGCGTTCACCACGGGCTTCCGTTACGACTCGGGGAACACTTGGTCCAGTAGATTGGCCAGACTTTGGCCCAACGTTTGGCCACATAGGCGTTTCCAAAAGGCCGGGTGTGCCCAAGGCGTCTCTGAAGACACACCAAAAAAAAATTAGAGCCCGTTCACTTGCTGAAGGAGTTCGGCCAGCTCGCGTTCCGGTGTCAGACGGATCTGGGGCTTAAGACGGCATCGAGGGCCCCAAAGACGAGCCCAGAAAGGCTCCAAGAGGGCCCCGAAAGTCCCAAAATAGCACCCCAAGAGAATCCCAAGACAGCACCAAGAGACTGTTTTCGGACTCCAGAGGCGCTGCCCGAATTATTTGCGTTGCGTCCCGTTTAAAATCAAGAGCCTCCAGGATGGCCTCCAGAGAGGCAAGATTCCCACAAATTGGAACATACCCCACGCGTGCCCCCGTACTGTACACCAATGTCGCCACCCACCATCCTCCCCCTCTCCCGAGCAAGATAACTAACCATGCCGCACCAGCAGGCGTGTCCGTAGGTCGGGCCAGGCGGCTCGCTTGAGACTGCAAATGTGCCACCCTTAACCTGAAGACGGCAACAGGGTGGAGGCCTGGTGGTGTTTAAGATGCAGCTCTCGCCCTAGCGCCGAGCAAATTTGCTTGAACAAACCGCAATAACTACCGAGATCGAACGCCAGGCGTCTTCAAAATGCGGCTCCCGCCTTGGCGCCGTGCGCATCCGCTTCAAAGTATCCAACAGCTTCAAGGGGCGCTGGTGGTTTCAAAATGCGGCTCGACCCTGAGCCGCGCACAGTGGAGAGCCAGTGGTTTTCAAAATGCGGCCCTCGCCGTAGAGCCGCGCACAACCGTTTTAAGAGCTTCCCACAGTTACATGGATGGAGGGCGGATCGTTGTCGATATGCGGCTCTCGACGTAGAGACGCGCACATTCGTTTCGAAACTTCCCAGACATGGACTACAAGGATGAAGGGCCGGATGTTTTCAAAAGCGCATCTCGCCGCAAGGCCGGGCACATTCGTGTGTAAACCCTCCGACAATCACAAGGACGAAAGCTGGTTCGTCAACAAATGATCCCCTTCAACATATGACCCGAGGCTCCAAACCGTGCAACAGTTACACGGATGGGGGGAGCTCTCGCGCGGATGGAGGGCAGAATCTGTTCTAATCGGACCATCGCTTGACACTTCCCTGAACCTTATCATCCTACCTTCTCCTCCTCCTCCTCCTCATCCTCCTCCTCCTCCCTCTACTCCTCCTCCTCCTCCTCCTCCCTCTTGTCCTCCTCCTCTTCCTCCTCCTCCCTCTCCTCCTCCTCCTCCCTCTTGTCCTCCTCCTCCTCTTCCTCCTCCTCCTCCCTCCTCCCTCCTCCCTCTCCTCCTCCTCCTCCTCCTCCTCCTCCCTCCTCCTCATCCTCCTCCCTTTTGTCCTCCTCCTCCTCTTCCTCCTCCCTCTCCTCCTCCTCCTCCCTCTTTTCCTCCTCCTCCTCCCCACTCCTGTGACTCCAGCCAGAGGGATGGAAGGCGGATCCTCTGCAAGACGGAGGCTCGTTCGAACGGCAGGCCCAGTGGGCGCTCGTCACTCACGGGGGAGGGGGTGCTTCCCGCAGTGGGCGGTAATACTCGAAGAGGCCTTGCGAGGAAGGGCCTCGTGGGACGGGAGGGCGTATTGCGGCATCGTTGATGCATCCTGGGTGGTACGCTGGTCCTCCTCCTCCTCCTCCTCCTCCTCCTCCTCCTCCCTCTTGTCCTCCTCCTCCTCCTCCTCCTCCTCCTCCTCCTCCTCCTCCTCCTCCTCACCCACGCTGTACGAACAAAGGGAGACGGGAAGGGCCACGAGTGCGGAGTCTCTCATGGCAAGGAGTGCGGACGAGCACGCACGAGCACCTCCGATGCAGTCGGAAAGCCTCCGGCGCAGAGCGAGCACCGTCGATGCCGTCAGAGGGACGAGAAGCGAGTAGGAATGGGGAGGGTCACACAGTAATCCCACACAACCAATCCAGGTGCAAGCGCCACTCAGTCCATCTAGAAATGTACATCCAGTACAAATGAACTCACGATTTGACTGTAGTTGAGAAAGGGAGCGAAAAGCGTGAGCTCCCTTAACGATAGAACCATGTGTGTGCGGGTTTGCTTTGCTTGGTTCTAGGAAGGAGGGGACGAGCTGGGCTGGAGCGCAAAAAACGCTGAACCTCACCGTTGTTCGTATGTGTGGTTTCTGTGTGCGATGTTCAACCCCATTCTTCTGGCACAATCTCAAAAAGACGCCACCCCATCTCTGCGACTGATGTGGCAAAAAGCACCACTCCTGCAGCATCTTCTGACAAGCCCTCTGCTTCTCCTCCTCCTCCTCCTCCTCCTCTTCCTCCTCTTTCACGTCATCAACGACAACCGCTTGTCACCATCACGGCAATCATCACTATCAGCATCATCAGCATCATCATCATCGCCACAATCGCCATCAACAACCAAGAAATCATCGCCCCAATCGTCACTACAACCACCCGCCTCATCAGCGTCAGCATCATCGTCCTAGTCGTCGTCGTAATCGCCGTCGTCACCGTCATCATCCTCATTATCCTCCTCCTCCGTCTCCTCTTGGTTATCCTCAACCATCAGCATCACCACCACCTCACAATCCCATGATCACCCGAGTCATCAGTATCATCTTCACCATACTGACCATCACCACCATCATCATCAGCATCAGCATCAGCACCATCAATATTCTCATCATCATCAGCATCATCACCACCACCATCATTAGCATCAGCATCATTATCAGCAACATCATCATCACCGTCATCGTCATCACCATCATCACCCCCCCTCAACATCCTCCTGCTGGGTGTGTAAACGCATTCCTCGTCCTTCCCCTCCTCCTCCTCTTCCGCCTACCAGTAGAAGGGTCGGCGCTCTCCTGCAGCATCTTCTGATGGAAGCACGTTCGCGTAGGAGTGGCTGCCCCTGGAAACGTTCGATCCCCCTTCCCGCTCTTCCTCCTCATCCTTCTCCTCGTCCTCGTCCTCGTCTTCGTCCTCTTCCTCCTGTTCCTCCTCCTCCTCCTCACACACCCACCCACCCGCTCACTCACTCACCCAGCCACTCACTCAGTCACTCACTCAGTCACTCACTCACTCATCCACTTTCTCACCCAATCACTCACCCGCTAACTCATTCACTCGCTAACTCCGCTCCACCTTGTCCCTGCCTCCGCTATCCCCTCCCACCTTCCCTCCCCTCCCTCTCCCCCTCCCCCTCCTCCTTCTCCTCCTCCTCCTCCTCCTCCTCCTCTTCCTTAAACGACTCCTTCTCTTCCTCCTCCTCCCCCTCCTCCTGTTCTTCCTCCTCCACCTCTTCCTCCTCCACCTCCTCTTCCTCCTCCTCCTCCCCCTCCTCCTCATCCTTTTCCTCGTCATCCTCCACCTCCTCCTCTTCACCCTCATCCTCCTCCTCGTCCTCAGCATCATCATAACCATCATCACCACCACCACCACCATCAT
>CAUYUJ010017078.1:196651-208913 GCA_963575745.1 Prorocentrum cordatum
AAAATCGTCATCAGCAGCACCAGCATCATCGTCAGAATCATCATCGTCATCATCATCATCATCATCAGCATCATCATCATCATCATCATCATCATCATATAGTCATCATCGTCATCATCATCAGCAGCAGCACCATCACAATCGCCATCATCATAATCATCATCATCGTCATCAACGTCAGCATCATCGTCTTTACCAACAGTTTCATCATCGCAACTACCACCATCATCAGCAGCATGGGCAGCATCATCGCCACCACCACCATCATCATCATCGCACCAGCTATCCAGGCCAGGAGAGCTTTTTGGGTGTTTCAAGCCAGGCTCTCGAGCAGGCAGGGCAGCATTCACTGAACTCGGAGGGGGAAGGGGAAGGACGAACGCCGACACGGCACAGACACACACAACACACACACACACACACACACACACGGCGAACGAGGAGGAGAGAAGAGAAAGGAAAGGGAGGCAAGAGGGCGGGCACAGAAAAGGCTTGAGCCGGGGCGGTTTCGGAGAACCCGCGCGGCCTTCAACGCCCCAACGATTATCGTTCGAGAACGGGCCATCGCACCAGCTATCCAGGCCAGGAGAGCTTTTTTTGTGTCTCAGGCCAGGCTCTCGAGCAGGCAGGGCGGCATTCACTGAACTCGGAGGGGGAAGGGGAAGCACGAACGCCGACACGGCACAGACACACACAACACACACACACACACACACACACACACACGGCGAACGAGGAGGAGAGAGGAGAAACCCACACAACCCCTGGCGGGCTCCTGGCAACAGCCGCTGATTAATGTAATACCTGCCGCAGGCGGCAGAGGCGATTAGAACCAATACTGTTTTTCAGCGCTCGGGCAAAGGCGTGGCAAAACCGAACAGGGTAAGGCTCCGCGACTTTCGTCCACAATTTGCCCGAGCTCTGATCGACTCCAGTCAGCACGATGCGGGGCTTATTCGTGTGACTGCAGATGCCCCCCCTCCCCCGGCAGAGCGGAGGGAGAGACATAGAGAACGAGGGGGCCCAGACCTGGACCCGGGTCCGCTTGCGCCACCTGGCGCCAAACCCACAGTAGTCCGTCGTGCAATTGTGGCTGGTCCGATCTCTAAAGAGCCGCTGAAGCGAGGGGACCTGCCACATCCAGCTGGACCCAGGATTCTCTAAGGCCACTGGGGTGCCCACTCGGATGCAGGCGCTGACGACTCGCAGGCTAAACTTAAGCTGGGAGTTGCCCCGCTTGCAGGCCTTAGAGGCCCGAGGGTCGAGGTTAGGGAGGCCCCAGAGGTTGGCGGGGTCGCGGAAGCGGCACCAGCTTGAACCCGGAGGCCCGTGGCGCGTCTGGGACCAGGTGCAACAGGGAGTCCCAAGCCACACTGATACTGCAACACCGCTGGAGATCCAGCCCAGGAGAGTGGACTGGACAACGGGGCGATTCAGAACAAACCAAGGCTGACTGATTATTTCTGCTGAAACGACACCAAGCCCTAGAGAACGCATGGCTTTAGAAAGGCCGGCTTCACCGGCGAACAGCTCGAGAAAAACTTGTTTTTTGCTCACGGAGCTGCTGCGAAGTGGCCGCCGGACCACGCGTCGCAGCCAGGCACCCACCTCCTGGTCGCTCAGGACCGCGGCGGAACCGGAGGGAGCGGCCGTCCGAGGAGGAACGCGCTCTCGAGGCCCTCCGAGACGCGGCGGCCGTACTCCACGATCGGCGCCGGAGCCTTGTGGAGCTCGGCGAGCGCCCGAGCCTCCTTGCCGCGCCGCCTGAGCATCGAGTCGCTGCGCCAGCGGCCCCAGCCTTTGACCTCCAAGACGCTCAGCGACTTCAGCAGGAGGTCGTGCGAGGCGCCGCCGTGCCGGAGGCCGTAGGCGGTGATGCCCATCGCGCTGAGCCCCAGCGCCGCGGCCGACACCTGCAGCTGCCCCGACAGGTCGCCGGGCGGGAAGCTCCAGAGCCGTTGATCTGCTCGCAGGCAGCGCGCCTTCAGGGCCAGCAGCGACTGGCGCAGGAAGCCGAAGTCGTCCAGCACCACGCTCTCGTCGCAGGCCCCCACCTTCGTCGGTTTCTCGAGCTCGGCGGGGCCCAGCAGCAGGGCCCAGTGGGCGGCAGTTGCTCCTGCAGCTGCCACTGGCGGGACCAGCTGCATCGACGTCAGCGCGTCGCACTCCCCAGGCCTGAGGTACGCGTGGAACGAGATCAGGGCGGCGATCGCGTGCTCGATCAAGTTGTTGGCGAGCATGTGCCCCACCAGCGCGGCTACCAGCACCCAGGGAACTGGAAGGCGGGTCTTCCGGGGCACTACCTTGCCCCAGCCCGCCAGCGCCCGGCTGGCCCGGGGCGTGCTGAGGTGGCCGTAGCGGCCGACCTCGGGGCAGTAGAACTTCACCGCCGCCAGGGTCTTGCTCGCCACGCCCCCGGCGCACCCCAGGAAGAAGAGCTTGTCCATGTAGAGCGCCAGCCCCAGGTCGAGGCCACAGTGCGAGCCCCACTCGACCTTCGACTCTACCGCCCACTCCCGGAACGCGCGAACCCTCGTGAAGTAGTCCTTCTGCGTCGGGCTGGCGATCGAGCGGCTCTCCAGGTAGGCGAGCTGGAACGAGGCCGGGGGGGGCTCCGAGCTGGGCGATGATCGCTGGCATCGGGCCCCCCTCGCACGCGCAGCCGTCGCTGAAGGAGCCGCCCAGTTTCCCGCCGCCGCTGCCAAGGTCCTGGCCTCGTAGGGAGCTGACCGCCTCGAGGTCGGGGAAGCGTGGGACGGCAGGCAGGACAGGGCAAGGACCAGCATCATCAGGAACTGGGTCAGCGGCCGCAGCGGCGCCGTCGGGCCCGCTCTGCTCCTTGATGTAGTAGCAGCCTCTGGACGGAGCATATGAGGGATTCCTCTCAGACGGGACCCAACGAACACCTATGTGCAGGCGGCAGCCGAGAGTCAAAGCGCAAACCTCTCGAAGGACGCCCCGAATCTGGAAGGCGGCGGATCGGCCCTTACCCACGGCCAAGGCGAGGCCCATGTTGTCGACGAGGGCCAGGATTCGAGTCCCGAAGGCCTTTCGGTCCCGAAGGGTGCGCCGGAGGGCGTTCGACAGGGCGAGGCCCTCGAGGCGAAAGATGTTCGCTGGAGCCCGCCAGGGGCAGGACTCGACGATGTGCCAAGCCTCGGGGTCCGTGAAGGACGGGTCCACCATGTCGCAGGCCCTCCTGCACTCGTCGGCCCGGCGCAGGCTGTCGGGCAGGTCGTCCTCCACCAGGGCGTCGTGCAGCTCGAAGGCGGGGGTTCGGAGAATTGCCGACCCCCGCCCGCGGGGGTTAGGGGAATTGCCGACCCCCGCTGGGCGTGTGCCCTCGAAGGCGCGCGCCCGCGCGGCGGCCGCGCCCTGCTTGCAGCGCCACTTCTCAGCCGCGCGGCCCCAGCGGCGCGCAGCCCGCGCGCAGACGCCGCAGCCCCAGCGGGGGGCGTCGGAGGCCGTCACGTTGGGGTACCACTCGGCGTCGGTGCGCGCCACGAAGAGCGGGAGGTTCCTGACCTGCCGGAGCTCCCACGCCACGGAGTCCCAGATCGCGCCGACCTGGTGCTGGTGGGCCTTGATGAAGGCGTAGACGGCGTTGAGGATCGAGAGAGTCGACCGCTGCAGCAGCATGATCCAGGTAGCGCGCCCGAGGACCACCTCCAGGACGTGACCGGAGCAGCGGCCACGCGCCAGCAGCTCCTCGATCGCGAGCCGCAGGCGCCACATCCGCCTAGTGGCCACCCGCACGGTGTGAGCCTTCCCGTCGAAGGAGAGGCCCACGAAGTCGGTCGCGCAGACGGGCTCGGCGGTGTTCTCGTGAACCAAGAAGCCCCGGTCGACGAAGCTGGCCGTCACCCGCCTGCCCGCGGCGGCCACCCGGCTGCAGGGAGCGCCATGCACCATGAAGTTGTCGACGTAGCCTGCCGCCTGCAACGGGCGGGTCGGCCCGAGGGGGCTGGCTGCGGCGCGGTCCTTGATAGGGCGTCCGCGCTGAGCTCGCCCCGAGCCAGGCCCTCCTCGGTGACCAGCTGGCAGAGGTGAAGCACCCAGCTCCAGCCCATCGGCAGCACCGTCAGTACTGGGGCGAGCAGAGTGGCGGCCGAGGGCCGCCCACCACCAACCTCAGGGCGGCCGAGGGCGCCTGCTCGAACCGGGGGCAGCCTGAAGTACGACCCCAGCTCCGGGGGCACAGCGATGGCGTAGAAGGCGTTCTGGATGTCGCCGACCGAGCACCAGACCACGTCGCACTCGCTGGTCTCCACCTTCGCGAAGGCCGAGGCTGAGGGCAGGTGCGTCGACGGCGGCGGCTCGAAGTCGCAGTTGGCGAGACGAGTGTCGAAGATGATGCGCTGCTGGCCAGATTTCTTCTTGGCGAAGAACAAGCCAACCGACGCGCCTACCGTCATGGGCTCGAGGCGCGCCATTCCGCGATCCAGCATCCCCTTGACGAAGTCGGCGTAGACGGGCCGGTTGCGGAAGGCGGGGTCGATGTAGGGGCGGAGAAGTCCGAGCTCAGACCGAATGGCTGCCGCTGCCGCCGGAGGTCGTCGCATCTTGGCCGCCAGGCCCCTCAACCAGGAAGGGTGCTCGGCGGCGAGCGCGCTGGCCAGGTCGACAGGCATGGCGCCCACAGCCGGCCAGGACACGAGGTCCTTGTTGTAGGGCACGACGGTGGTAGGAGTCTCGCCGTACAGAACGGCGGAGCCGCAGAGCTCGCGAAGGCCCCCGCGGGGGGGGTGGAGGTCGGCCGGGCAGGCGCCCACGGCGGCGTAGCTGCGCTCCAAGTGCTGGAGGCTCAGCTGCTGGGCGGCGGTCGGCGCGCCGACCGACTCCCCACCGCGTCCAGCGAGCTGGTCGAGGGAGGCGATGCCGTCGTTGGCCCAGTCCAGGGAGTGGCGACGGCGGTGGCCACGGCGGGCGACGGCGCGGCAGCCGCCCAAGCCGGGACCAGGAGCTTCAGGAACATGAAGAAAGGGTAGCGGGAAGACGTCGCGCTGGCGAGACATCCCGAAGCGGCTGAAAAGTCGATGGCCTGCCAGCCCGGAGCCAAGGAGCAGCAGGCAGCCTGATCTGCGACGGGCGGGCCCAGGGTCACTCCTGGCCGCCCTTAACCCTTCCCTTGGGCTTGGCGAGGGAGCGCTCCTCTCTGGCCTTCCTGCGCCCCTTGGCCCGAGCGTTCTCGCGCGCGACCTGCTCGCTGATCCAGGTGCTGAGCGCCGGCGCCACATGAGGCCACGAGTCGAAGCCATCCCGGTGAAGTAGTAATACCCGTCGTGGCCGTCCGACTCGCCCTTCTCCGTGCCGAAGAGCAGGTCGCGGTGGATCTCCTCGCGCGCCTGAAGCTGACGACCCACGAGCTCCAGGCAGGCGAGGTTGCTGATCTCCAGCTGGTCGCAGCACAGCGCCGCCTCGAAGATCTTGCTGTGCCCCAGGTGGTTCGAGACCGTGACGTCCTCGAGGCCGCGGCGCATGTTAGACTTCCACTGCACATGATGGCCCGGAGCGCTGCCGCCGTTCCCCAGCATGAAGGTCGCCACCCAGTGCACCGCGCGGGGGCCCGGGATGGGCCAATCGCCCCACATGGTCGGGGCCAGGAGGGCGACGCCCGCCGCGAAGGACCTGCGCCGCTTCCCGTTAATGTCGTAGGCGACGGCCAGCGCCCTGCAGTCGTCGGCCGCGCTGCCGGCGGCCCCGGCGTCGGCGAGACCTGGCGCGGCCCCTGCGCCTTGCCCCGGGGCGCCGGCGCCCGCCAGCGCAGCAGCAAGCCCGACGTGTCCGGCGGCCCCGGCCGCCGGCGCCGCGCCAGCGGCGGCGGCGGGAGCTGCAGCCGGCGGGGGGGCGGCCAGCGCGGCCGCTCCGGGGGCGGGCGCGCCAGCAGCCGCAGGCGGGACGTGCGCACCACCACCGCCGGGGAGGCGGGCGCCCAGGAGCGCAGCCAGGCCGCCAGCCGCTCCAGCGCCGACTCCCAGCACGGGCGCGCCGCCGCCAGCCAGGGGCGCGGCGGCCTGGCCCGCGCCCGGGAGCCCAAGCGGGACCACTGCTCCGAGGGCGCCGGCGGCGCCTGGGCCGGCCGCGGCGGCGAGCTGCCCGTCGTGCTCGCGGACGAGGCCCTCGGGACGAGGTTGAAGAACTCCTGGGCCGTGAGCGGCCGCTGGAAGTCGTACAGCGCAACCCCGCCCAGTCCAGCGGGCACTGCCCCGCCGGGTCCGCATCGATACCAGGCGGCGATGTCGTCGCTGTCGTCCGTGAAGTGCTCGATGAACAGGTCGAAGTCGGGCGAAACCACGGCGGCGTGCAGCGGCTGCACATGGCTGACGCGGACAACGAGGCGGCGATGGAGCAAAGGAACGCCAGGAACGTCATAGCAGACCAGCAGCTCATCGCCGACATCCATCAGGCAGCCACCAGCCTTCCCTTGCCACCTGGGAAGCGCCTATCAACCTGGGCGGACGGGCTGCCGTCCACCGGAACCGCGGGCGCCGCCGGGGGCCCAGCCGCCCGCGCGCCTGAGAGCAGGCGCCGCATCTGGCTGCGCAGCGCAGCCCAGCAAGTAGCGACGGCTTCCCAGATCAGGAGGGTGAAGAACCCGACGCCGAGCTCGATGCTCCACTTGAAGCCACCCTCCTCCGGCTTGGGGCAGGCCGGGCAGGGATCTGGGCAGAGACGGGAGCGGCGCCGCCGGCAGGCACCGGGCGATCTCCGCGCAGAGGTCCGAGACCTGCGCGGAGGCAGGCGGCGCGGCCGCCGGGCAGCTCCGCGCGGGCGGAGCGGGCGCCGGTGCCGCCCGCGGCGGCTCCGGCACAGGCGGCGCCGCAGGCAGCGGCGCCCACCGCCGCGCCACCCAGGCGGCGAGGAGGTGGAAAGCGATCAGCCCTCCCCCGCGGGCCGCAGCGCGCATGCGGGACCCGAAAGGGGCACGGCCACCTGAGGCCCCCACAGAAAAGGCTTGAGCCGGGGCGGTTTCGGAGAACCCGCGCGGCCTTTAACGCCCCAGCGATTATCGTTCGAGAACGGGCCATCATCAACATCACCATCATCATCGGCATCATCATTATCATAAGCATCATCATCATCCTCATCATCGTCATCATCATCGTGACCACCACCACCACCAACACCATTATATCTCTTCTGCATCGTCAGCATCAGCAGCAGCATCAGCAGAAGCATTATCATCATCATCATCATCATCAGCATCATCATCATCATCATCATCATCATCATCATCATCATCATCATCATCCTCATCATCCTCATCATCCTCATCATCCTCATCATCATCATCATCATCATCATCATCATCATCATCATCATCATCGTCACGATCATCAGAATCACCGTCATCATCATCAGCATCACCGTGATCATCATCGTCAACATCACCATTATCATCATCATCATTAGAATAATCACCATCATCGCCACCACCACCACCATCATCAGCAGCATCATCATTATCACCATCGCCACCACCACCATCAGCATCAGCATCAGCATCAGCATCAGCATCAGCATCAGCATCAGCATCACCATCACCATCACCATCACCATCATCATCATCATCATCATCATCATCATCATCATCATCATCATCATCATCATCATCATCATCATCATCATCATCATCATCATCATCATCATCATCATCATCATCATCATCATCGGGCGCCAGACCCAGACCTTCGGGCGCCCCGACAAAAAAATCAAGACGGCCTGCTCTGCAAACACGGGCCTCTACGGGGTCCGGGGCGCCGCTTCGGGCCCAGAGGGCAGCAGAAGAGGCAGCCCACGTTACGAGAGATCCACGCGGCATGTCCTGGTCGAAAGCACCGAAGGGGCCAGCGCACGCAAGGGATCGGGGCGTCCGAGGCGTGGAGGGTTGGGGGGGGGCGGTCCGACCCGCTGTTTCCGTCGACTTCCTAGCGATTAGAACGCTATGGATCATCAGTTTACTCATCATGCGTGTTCGTCGTCTTCGTTCTTATTCATCTCCCCGTTTCTTCTTTTTCTCCCGAAGTCTTTTTGTACCGCCTTTGCAAAAGGATTCCTTTTGTGGCAACCTTACAAGAGGATTTGAATTGGGCAGGCTCTGCAGTAACCTCCACGAATAGAATTATTTTGGAGCAGCCTGTACAAAGGGATTCCTTGTTGTGGCGGCCTTACAAAAAGGTTTTCCTAGTAGGGGATCTGCAATGGCGGCACCTTGAGCCCAAAAAAGCTAGAGAGGAAAACCGGGAAAAAAACATGGAAAACAATGAAAAGCATATGTGTTCACATGGAAAGGCAAGCAACGGCTAGGAAAACCTGTGACTGCCGCTGTTTTTATATCGCAGAGGAACTACACTTAAAATCCTTGTGTAGCGACCTTTACGAAAGGATTCCTTTTGTGGCGACCTTACAAAGGGATTAAGTGTGGAGGACACGCAGTGGTCTCCACAATGCGAATCATTTTGCGGCAGCCTGTACAAAGGACTTCCTTTTGTGGCGGCCTTACTGAAGGGTCTTAATTGTATTGTGCGGGGTAAATAATGTTCCGTACACTTAAAGCAGTTCGAAAAGCTACACAATCAAAGTAATTTGCAAATCCGTACAAACCCAATCAATGTGACAATCCCCAAACTCAAGTTCAATTTGTAAATCCCCACAATTGCAACTATGTGTAATCCATTCACACATTGATTCTGATTGCAATGGAATTCGAGAGGCGGCGCCGTGGGGCCGCGGAAGCTCACCAAGAAAACAGGAAAACAGGAAACCATGAAAAAGCTCGTGCTTTCGCATGGAAAGAACAGAAAGGGAAACATAACAAAATGTGATTGTTAGAATGTTTCATCTGCCGTGCAAGAAAAACTGTTACAGTCACAGCTGTTCCTCTGTTATTCATATTTCCCGTTGGGAACAAAAGTTCTTTCCTGGTTACCATGTGTTTCCACCTGTTCCTGTCAGGCTTCCGCGGGCCCACGGCGCCGTTTTTGGAAACCCCTTACAATCGAAATAAATGTGTAAATAGATTACAGCTGTATGTCCTTTCGTGAGGATTTACAACTTGAGCATGATTGTGTGGATGTTCAGATTGATGTGATTGCACTGGCGTTCAAACTAAATTTGATTGTGTAGTTTTTCACGTGTTTTGATTGTAGTGAATCCTACTGGCGGCGCCGTCGGCTCGTGGAAGCGTACCAAGCAAACAAGAAGAAACAACAGAAAATTCTAGAAAAAAACAGGCGTCCGCCTTGAAACAATAAGAAAGAAGTGTGGGAAACTGCGGCTGCCAACGATCGTATTAATGCGACACCTAAAAACACGAACCGTCATAGGTTGTCCCCAAGTGTTTCTCGATGGCTCCCGTTTTCCCGTGTGAAAACACATGGTTGTTTATGATGTGCATGTTGCTCCTGTTTTCCTGGTAAGCTTCCTCGGCCCAACGGCGCCGCCACTGGAAATTCATTACAATCAAAATCAATGTGCAAATGTATTACACATTTAATTTGGTTGTAGACTTTCAAATTGATTTGAGGGTACGCGTTTTTCAGAGTGTATTTGGTTGTCTGGCTTTTCGAATTGTTCCACTTGTAGAGACTACTAAAGGCGGCGCCGTGGTCCCGCGGAAACTAACCATGAATACAAAAAACAATACAGTAAAAACTGGGCAAAGCTTTTGTTTTCAAAGAAATAAAAGAAAAAAAAACGTTGGCTGGCAGCGTTTTCATAGCGCAGATGATCTACAATTAAAATGCTTGTGTAGCGGCCTTTACATAAGGATTCCTCGTGTGGCGACCCTACACAAGGATTTCCAGTGTGGAGGGTATGCGATGGTCTCCACAATTCGAATCGTGCTGTAGCAGCCTGTACAACGGAATTCCGTTTGTGGTGGCCTTACAGAAGGGTTTTAATTCTGGGGAATCAAGAAAAATCCCGACCATTAGAAAAAGTGTGAAAAACCACACAATCAAATTCAATGTACGAACCCGTGCAATCAACATCAGCTTGAAAACCTCCACACTCAAATTCAAGTTGCAAATCCCCACTAACGAAATCAAGTTGTGATCATTTACACATTGATTTTGGGTGTAATGGATTTCCAGAGGCGGCGCCGTGGAGCCGCGGAAGCTTACCAAGAAAACGAGAAAAACCGGAAAAGCAAGAAGAAGTTTGCGTTTTCACCGACAAACCAGGGAAACTGTTTTTCACAACAAGTCAAAGGAAACCTGTGATCGTCAGTGTGTATATTTTTTGTGCCAATAATTACAAACTCTGACAGTCACAGTTGTTCCTCAATGTTTGGTTTTTTCTCCCATGAAAACACAAGCTGTTTCTTGGTTGTCCTGTTTTTCCTGTTTTCCTGGTAAGCCTCCGTGGGCCCACGGCGCAACCACTAGGATTCACTTCAATCAAAAACAGATTGAAAAGCCACACAATCAAATGTGATGTGAAAACCGTTCAATCAAAATCAATATGAAAATCCACACAATCAAATCCAATGTGTACATTCCCACAAAGGAAATCAATGTGCAATCCATTTACACATTGATTTCGGTTGTAATAGATTTCCAACAACGGCGACGTGGGCCCGCGGAAGCTTAACAGGGGGGAAAAAAACATGACAAGTATGAAACGAAATGTGTTTGCACATGGAAAATAAGAAGAACTTAGGACAAACTGTGACTGCCAGCGTTTTGACTGCTGCAACAAATTTACACACCAAAATCAATGGTTTCCTTGGCTTGTTTTCAAGCTTTCCTGTCTTATCATATGACAACACAGGTTGATTCATGTTTTTCCTGGTTGTCTTATGTTCCTTCTATGCTTCCGCGGCCCCACGGCGCCGCCTCTGGGAATCTATTACAAACAAAATCACCTTGCAATTGGATTACACATTGATTTCACGTGTGGGGATTTGCAAATTGAATTTGGTTGTGGAGATGTTCAAATTGATGTTGACTGCACGGATTTGCAAATTGAATATGATTGCAAGGCTTTTCACATGTGTTTCTTATCGTAGGGAATTTTGTTGACCCCCCACAATTAAAACCGTTCAATAAGGCCGCCACAAGAGGTATTCCTGTTAACAGGCTGCTACAAGACTATTCTAATTGTGGAGGGCACTGCATATCCTCCACAATTAAAGCCCTTTTGTAAGGTCGCCACAACAGGAATCCTTTCGTAAAGGCCGCTGCAAAAGGATTTTAAGTGTAGTTCATCTGCAGTATAAAGACAGCGACAATCACAGGTTGTCCTAGGTTTTTCCGTATTTCCCGTTTTTTCCAAATGGAAACACAAAATGTCTCGTGTTTTTCCTGTTGGTCCTGTTTTCCTGGTAAATTTCCGCGGCCCCACGGCGCCTCCTCTGGAAATCCATTACAATCAAAATCAATGTGCAAATAGATTGCACATTGATTTCATGTGTGGGGGTTTACAAATTGAATTTGATTGTGGGAACTGTCAAATTGACCTTCATCATGGAGAACTGTGATATGTGCAAGAAACGATACATGTCGGTAAAAAACAGACAAGAACATCTGGCTGTCATCACATGAGCGGCGGGTCCCACGTAGGGGGGGCGCACGCCACGGGAAGGAGCGCGGGTGTTCGCGCGGGCTAGAGAAGGCGCGATCGGGAGGCGAGGGCGCGACTCGCACGCCGCCTCGGCCCGTCCCCACGTGGGTGGGCTCGGCGAGCGGCGAACATCGCAAACCCGACCGGCCATCCAGATACAGGAGCTCGCATGACGTGTCCTCGTCTTCGCCCCTCCTCATTTTCATGATCGCAAACGTGCAGCGTGATCATGATAATTGTCATCATCATTATCACCATCATCATCGTCATCGCCGTGATCGTCGGCGTCTTATCACAACCACCACCATCATCGCCATCATCACCACCATCACCTTCCTTATTATGCTAAGCTGCATTTTTCGAAGCGCGCTTATCGCCGTCGCCTGCTCTATCATCGAGGCTCGATGTAGCCATGCCGGCTCGGTGGTGCCCCGGCGAACGCGCTGCGGTGGAAAAAAGAGGAGGCGCGAAAGCGGAAGGGAGAAGGGCGACGACCAAGGCTCAAGGTTCCAGGGTCGGCCGCGCCCTGAAAGGCCGCAGCCCACAACAAGAATGAAAAATAGCGGTGGGGGGGGGCACCGGTGGCCGAGGGGCCAGCCGAAGGGCCGCGAAGACCGAGCGCGCGCGAGGGCCTGGAGAAAAGCCAAGCGAAGGAGGTCGGGAAGGTGGACCGCCGGAGGGCTGGGTGCTGCCCCCC
>CAUYUJ010017078.1:209013-249881 GCA_963575745.1 Prorocentrum cordatum
TCGTCTCCGCCTCCGCCTCCGTCTCCGCCTCCGCCTCCGCATCCGCCTCCGCCTCCGCCTCCACCTCCGCATCCGCCTCCACCTCCGCTTCCGCCTCCGCCTCCGCCTCCGCCTGCGCCGCCGCCTCCGCCTCCGCCTCATCCGCCGCCTCCTCCTCCTCCTCCTCCTCCTCTTCGTACACATCCTCCTCATCCGTTTCCTCCTCTTCCGTCTCCTCCTCCTCCTCCTCATCATCATCATCATCTATCTCCCCCTCCTCATCCTCATAGTATTCGTATTAGTGTTCGTAGTATTCGTCTTCTTCTCATTGTGCATAGTATGGATATTCGTCGTATGCTCCGTCGTCGTCGTATTCGTGTGATTGCTCGTATTCGTGATAGTGCCATTCTGCGTATGAGTAGTATGCTTCTTCTTCGTCATACGGTTAGCATTAGTAATCGTAGTGTTCGTATTAGTATTATGATTAGTGTTAGTATGTTTCTTCTGCATCGTCGTCCTCGCATTCATCTTAGTCGTTGTCCTCCTCACTCTCCTCCTCCGCCTCCTCATCCTCCGCATCCTCTTCCTCATCATCATCCTCCGCATCCGCCTCCCCCTCCTCCTCATCCTCCTCAAAATCATCGTCCTCCTCCTCAGCATCGCCATCCGACATCATCAGCAGCATCAGCATAATCAGCATCAACATCATCAGCATCATCATCCTCATCATCATCATCATCATCATCATCATCATCATCAGCAGCAGCATCATCATCAGCATCATCATCATCATCCTCCTCATCATCATCAGCATCATCATCATCCATCAGCATCATCATCATCAGCAGCATCAGCATCATCAGCATCATCAGCAGCATCATCATCAGCACCATCATCAGCACCAGCAGCAGCATCATCATCACCACCAGCATCATCATCATCATCATCCTCATCATCATCATCATCATCATCATCATCATCATCATCATCACCATCATCAGCATCATCAGCATCATCAGCATCATCAGCATCAGCATCAGCAGCAGCAACAGCATCATTATCATCAGCAGCATCATCATCATCAGCATCGTCAGCAGCAGCATCAGCATCAGCATCAGTATCATCAGCATCATCATCAGCATCATCATCAGCAGCATCATCAGCAGCATCATCAGCATCAGCATCATCGTCATCACCATCATCATCATCATCACCATCATCAGCAGCATCATCATCAGCATCATCATCATCATCCCCATCCTCCTCCTCCTCCTCCTCCTCCTCCCCTCCTCCCTCCTCCTCCTCCTCCTCTCCTCCTCCTCCTCCTCCTCCTCCTCCTCCTCCTCCTCCTCCTCCTCCTCCCCCTCCTCCTCTCCTCCTCCTCTCCTCCTCCTCCTCCTCCTCCTCCTCCTCCTCCTCCTCCTCCTCCTCCTCCTCATCCTCCTCACTCCTCCTCCCCTCCTCCTCCTCCCTCCTCTCCTCCCCTCTCCTCCTCCTCCTTCATCCTCCTCCTCCTCCTCCTCCCCTCCTCCTCCTCCCTCCTCCTCCTCCCTCCTCCCCTCCTCCTCCTCCTCCTCCTCCTCCTCCTCCAACTCCTCCCCCTCTCCTCCCTCCTCCTCCTCCTCCTCCTCCTCCTCCGTCTCCGTCCCACCTCTTGCACACAGGCTGTTCATTTCTCAGGGACGGCGGAACGGGCCGTATGGCCTTCGCAATTGTGGCAACAGCAGCACGCAGCGAGTAATGACACGCAGCTGCTGAAAGAGACGGCGCAGAAGAAAACCGCGCCTGGCGTTCCAATACTTCCCCAGGAACTCGCCGTACGTGAACACCCCCACGACAGTAGCTGCTACGATCGCGACCAAGCACATCGCCACTGTATAGAACTGCCACTTCTCATCAGGGTCCAGCCACCGTACCTCCCAACCTTGTCTTGCTGACACCTTGACTCGCACTGTATGCGAAGTGGACGCATGTACTGGATGTTGCAAAACGGCGTGCGAATTCTACTGGTAATGCGAATGGCATTCAGCGTTGGAGCTGATGCTTCTGGTGCCACCGGTAAGATCAAACACGTAGATCATGCCGACAGCCAGGAACGAAGAAAAGCGACCCTGGAAGAGATGGGAGAGAAGAGGACATTCGAGAGACGCGAGGGGGCACGGGAGTAGGGAGGAGGAGCGAACGGAGACAGGAGCCAAAAGGCACCCGACGAAGAGAGGCTAGATGAGAGAAGAGACAAATGAAAGGACCGAGGACAGGGCGACGAGAGAGGGAAGAGGAGAGGAGAGAGGAGAGGAAAGAGGAGAGGAGGAAGGAAAGAAGACCGAGAAGAGGAAAGAGGACCGAGGAGAGGAGGAAAGGAGCAAGGAGTGGAGAGAGGACCGAGGAGAGGAGAAAGGCGACTGGAGACAGGAGAGAGCAGAAGGGTAGCGGGCGAACGGTGACAGGTGGCTGGAGACAGGATCCGCCGACCCCCGCTTGCCGGGGATTAGAATGCGTGTGAGATGCTTGGCTGTCCCCCTCCCCCTTTCCCCCGTCCCCAGGGTCCAAAATCTCGTTTTGGGGGGGGGGGGTATCCGGCCTCCATGGTCGGGGATCTTCTGACTCGGGTCAATCCAGACCCGGGTCAGCAGGAAACCAAAAAACTGCAATGCAGGAAACAAAAACTGCAACGCAAGTCTTCGCAAACCCGGGTCAGCCAATAGGCGCGGCCGCCTCGCGGCCACGAGCGGCTCGCTAACCCGGGTCAGCCAGAGGAGGTCTTCGCAAGATCCTGCAAGATCCATTGCCCTGGCTGATCCCCGTTTGCATTGACCCCGTCTCAAGGCTCCCGACTTGGCGCACCCCCAGAGACTCCGGAGCTTCCAAATTTGCCTTCCGTGGCCTCAAAAACGTTGCAAGACGATCCCAAATCACCGATCGATTGGCCCAAGAAGCCTACGAGCCTACGATATCCCAAGATGCCCCAAGACGCCTCCGAGACGCCCCAAGAGAGGCCCAAGAGGCTTCTCAAGAGGGTCCCGAGAGGCAGAAATTCCTTGGGTTGTTCATTGCTTTTGGGGTTATCGCCTTCGCGCTTCCAACGTCCCAAGACGGCCCAAGAGGCCCCATAGACCGCCCGAAAACTGCCCAAGAGGCTCTTACGAGGGCCCCAGGACGGCCCAAGAGGATTCCAAGACGGCCCGAAGAGGGCGCTCCAACTGGCCCCCAGAGAGGCCAAGAAGGAGAACACGAACCGAACATCTGATCATCCGCCTGAAGAGGCCCCCCCAAAGGCCCAAAGAACCTTCAAAGCTGCCCGAAAGAGGCCCCCGATAAGCCCCAAGAGGCCCCAAGACGGCCCAAAAGAGGCCCCAAAACGGCCACCAAGACGGTTCGAGACTGCCTCCCAGAGGCTCCAACGGGCCCCCCAAACAGCTCCCAACACGCCCACAGGAGTCCCTGGACAATGCCCAAGAGGCCCACGACGCCTCCACCGTGGACTCCCCGCCTCTCCTGGGGGTCGGCGCAGTGGCGCCAGCCTCTTGAGTCCGCCACTGTGCCTCTGGGCACGGAGTGGGCGTGTCCTCAGGTCCTTTGCCCAATCCCCTGGGCCCTCGTGGGCCATCCTGGTGCCTCTTGGGGCGCTGAGGGCGCTCCTGTGCAACTGTGGAGGAGGAGGCGGAGGAGGAGAATGGGGAGGGGGAGGAGGAGGAGGAGGAGGAGGAGGAGGAGGAGGAGGAGGAGGAGGAGGAGGAGGAGGAGTCTTTAAAGGGCCCCAGAGCCCAAGTTGCCAAATCTCCCGGGGCTTGCCGCGGTCTCCGAGGGGCTTGGCGCGCGGTGGCGCGTGACCCTTTCGGGCCCAGGAGGGCTCCAAGACTGACCCGGCGGCAGGGAGGCGGGAGGCGCCGAAGGCCACTAGATAAGAGAGACGGCAGAGAGCGGAGAGGGAAGAGGCAAGCTAAGTACGCTCGCGCCAAACATGGCTTCCGACCCCTCCCACACATCCGTCCCGACTGCGTCGAATACGTGTCAGCCTTGCCTCGTCGGGTGCCGAACGGGACGTTATTCCGAGATGACATTTGCAGCGATTGACGTATCGGCGGACAAATAAATAAAAGACCATAAAACCAAACAACGCGTAGGGGCGTCGAGCGAGATCTGCGTGAAGAGACGACGCGCACAGCTGCGCAGCGCCGCGCACACAGAACCCGGAGGGAGTCAGAGGAGCGGGAGGGGCCCAGGGGGGGATGGGATGGAAGGGCGGCAGGAGGAGGAGGAGGAGGAGGAGGACGAGGATGAGGACGTCGACGACGGAGATGGTGAGAACGGAGCAAGAGGAAAGAAAAGGTGCGAGGAAGAAGGAGAACCACGACGGCGACGAGGACGATGGAGGAGCAGGAGGGATGCTGGTAAACAGGAGGACGAGGAGGAAGACAAGAGGAGGAGGAGGAGAAGGAGGAGGAGGAGGAGGAGGAGAAAGAGAAGAACGGAAAAAAAGAGGAGGAGAGGAGGAGATGAGAGAGAAGAGAGGAGAGAGGAGAGACGAGAGAGGAGGGGCAGGAGCGCACGCGTCAACGGAAGATCCTATCCGCATCCTGGCAGCAGGGCCAGGCTGGGGCCGCCGTGCCTGAGCAGTCGTAGTCAAGAACTGTGGAAGCGCGGCAGGAGGGGGCTGGCAGGAGAGGGGACACCGGAGAGAGGTGACTGGAGGCAGGACGCGGGAGAGGGAAGAGAGGCGACGAGTGGCTCAGCGAGAAGCGAGGAACGAGGAGAAAGAAGAGAGAAACAAGAAGAACACTAAGAGAAAGGAGGAGAGAGAGAGAGAGACACCGAAAAGGCATGATCCGGCCCTGCTCGCCAGCACCAGGAGCGCCAGGGTGGCGAAAGACAGCAGCGCCCACGTGGCCTCCTTGTGCCGGTGGTACGCGAGCGCGAACAGGAGGGACACGGATATGAATCCGGCGGCTCCCCCCAGGCGGAAGGAAACACGAAGGAGCTCTGCCACAGGGAGTGGCTCTGGGAGAAAGAGTAGCGCATCAGCTTACAACATCTTTTGAGGCCTCCCAAGAGCCCCAAGAAGCGAAAAGGAGTGAAGGGCCTCAGTGTGGGCATGCCTTCCTCTTTACGACATGAACCTTGGACCACGCAAAGTGCTACAACCCGACGTGTTCTAACACGGGTGAGCCCCCCCCCGCTTCGGGGCAAGTGCACGCTGGTGCGAAGATTGCCCACGCAACCGAGGGGGGGCACGAAGTCAAAAACCACAAGCCCTCCGTCCGTGCCACGGTTGGACCTGCCCAGTTTAGGGACATCCCGGCACATCTTCGGTGGCAACTCATGGGAGCCTCCCATACCATCTTGTCGGCTCTTGCGAACCGACGCGAATCGACGCTAAATCGACGCTAAATCGACGCTAACCGACGCTGAATCGACGCTGACCGACGCTGAATCGGCGCTACCTCGTCGACTCCCAGACGCCGATCGACGCTCGTCGACGATCAAGAAGGCATTGAGAGGGCAGGCCAGGCTCCCATGCCTTGCCACCGAACACATCGAGCCCCAGCGTGCCCTCCTCTTGCGGGCAATAGCTACATCCACATCCAGTGCGTCTTGGAGTTTGGGGCTCTCTTCCCCAGAAACTGGAGGCGCACTGGACCTGGATAGAAATCTGGCCCCGAAAGGCTCGATCGCTTTTCCATATCCGGTGCGCCTCGGCATTGCGTCACCCCATTTCCAAAAAGTCCAGAACGCTCTGGATGTGGACATATGTATTGTTGGAGCCCTAGAAATGCGCACCAACACCAACACAGGAGGTTGCCTCCTCATGAGAAAGATGATCCTAGATTTCGGTATTGGTGGCAATAGTTCGGCCACCTCGGAAGCCAGCATATTACCACCATCACCGAGATCGGGATCTTCTTCCCTCGGTAGAGGCACACCACCGACATTGGTGCTGGTGTCAACCCCATGACCTGCGATGTTGCCCGCACATCTGCTGGGCCCCGACGGCGAGGCGGGCCCCCCCCCCCACGAATCGACGCACGGTGGCTTCGCGGCCGGAGCTTGGGGGAGTGCCGCCATGGCAGAGCCGAGCCAGGACTGCGCCAGGAGGGGGCGGGGCCGGCCCCCCCCACGGACCCGATTTCGCCGTCTGGAGCGTGGGCATCGAGCTCAAGCAATCGCAAGCAGAAGAGGTCGCGAAGTTCTGCGCCAGCTGAGCAGGGCAGGGGGGCAAGGCAAAGACAGTGGGGGAGGTGGGGGAGGAGGAGGAGGAGGAGGAGGAGGAGGAGGAGGAGGAAAAAGAAGAAGAAGACCAGCGCAAACCCAAGACCCAAGAACGATGCTGCAATAGACCCTCCCTCCCCCCGCACGGGCACGGGATGCCTGTGCACCGGCGGGCGCGGGCGGGGGCCCTCCGTGGCCCGCCGGGCCCCCCGCCCGTCCATCGGGGCACCGCGTGGGGGCCTGCTCCGTGGACCACGGGTTGTCTCCGACGCGCGCCTGGCTGGCCGGAGGCCGCTTCTTTTTGGAATCTGAAGGGGCCCCAGGAAACACACACATAAATACACACAAATAAAAAGATTCCCGATATTTTCCCCTATTTCCTGCGTTTCTGTCTTCCCCCCCACTTCCCATGTTTTCCTATATTTTCTGGGGAATCGACGACTAATTTTGCCTGTGTGTTTTTTTCCCTCCTGAGAATCGGCGACCACCCAGGTCATCCCAGGGGGGGGGAGGGGACCGGCCGATGACCTGACCTTCGCGCTGTGGGCAGCCCTGCATATGCCGGCGCCCCACCACCACCCCGCACGACCGGCAAGGTTAAGTTGTCCTGGGGGGGGAGAGGGGGGCAAGCCCGATAACCCGGGTATCGCCAGACCCACAAAAATTACCCTGTGACGTACCCAACCCATTTGTATCAATGGGAACGAGGAGTTGGCCGAAACTTGCATGGAAAATCAACTTGATGTGTAAGCTACTTGGGACACGCGCCTATGTCATGATGCGCAGGAGAACCATACAAGGACGAGGGGCGACAGCTACAGGCTCGAAGAGGACATGGGGAGTCGGGAACGCAGAGCAGGAGAAAAACGTGCGGGAAGCCGAACCATCAGCACGGCAGCAGCAGAGGGAAGGTGACTGCAGGAGGAGAACAAGGACGAAAGCGGCGTCTAATTTGAGTCTGCGGTGGGTACCCACTGTGCTGTGCCCCTCAGCAGCCCTCGAAAGTGGCGACAGTTTCACAGATCGCAGCCCCCCAGGGATGGCGAGGTCTAATTTGAGTCTGCGGTGGGTACCCACTGTGCTGGCCCCTCAGCAGCCCTCGAAAGTGGCGACAGTTTCACAGATCGCAGCCCCCCAGGGATGGCGAGGTCTAATCTGAGTCTGCGATGGGTACCCACTGCGCTGTGCCCCTCAGCAGCCCTCGAAAGTGGCGACAGTTTCACAGATCGCAGCCCCCCAGGGATGGCGAGGTCTAATTTGAGTCTGCGGTGGGTACCAATGTGCTGCGCCCCTCAGCAGCCCTCGAAAGTGGCGACAGTTTCACAGATCGCAGCCCCCCAGGGATGGCGAGGTCTAATTTGAGTCTGCGGTGGGTACCCACTGTGCTGTGCCCCTCAGCAGGCCTCGAAAGTGGCGACAGTTTCACAGATCGCAGCCCCCCAGGGATGGCGAGGTCTAATTTGAGTCTGGGTACCCACTGTGCTGGGCTCCCACTCGTGGCGAACCCACTGTGCTGTGCCCCTCAGCAGCCCTCGAAAGTGGCGACAGTTTCACAGATCGCAGCCCCCCAGGGATGGCGAGGTCTAATTTGAGTCTGCGGTGGGTACCCACTGTGCTGTGCCCCTCAGCAGCCCTCGAAAGTGGCGACAGTTTCACAGATCGCAGCCCCCCAGGGATGGCGAGGTCTAATTTGAGTCTGCGGTGGGTACCCACTGTGCTGTGCCCCTCAGCAGCCCTCGAAAGTGGCGACAGTTTCACAGATCGCAGCCCCCCAGGGATGGCGAGGTCTAATTTGAGTCTGCGGTGGGTACCCACTGTGCTGTGCCCCTTCAGCAGCCCTCGAAAGTGGCGACAGTTTCACAGATCGCAGCCCCCCAGGGATGGCGAGGTCTAATTTGAGTCTGCGGTGGGTACCCACTGTGCTGTGCCCCTCAGCAGCCCTCGAAAGTGGCGACAGTTTCACAGATCGCAGCCCCCCAGGGATGGCGAGGTCTAATTTGAGTCTGCGGTGGGTACCCACTGTGCTGTGCCCCTCAGCAGCCCTCGAAAGTGGCGACAGTTTCACAGATCGCAGCCCCCAGCAGCCCTTCACAGATCGCAGCCCCCCAGGGATGGCGAGGTCAAAGGCAGGGGGGAAGAGAGGGACAGGAGGGGGTGGGAAGGAGACGCGCGATGGGAAGGAGACGCGCGAGCAGTGCTCTATTCAAAACGAGAACCCAACGCAGGAGGGTTGGGAAAAACACAGTCTCCTAGCTAGCTCTTCATGCTGAAAACGTTGCAGGAATCATGTTTCAGAAATCAAGCAAAACAACCCCCAGAATAACCACCCCGGCACGCGAAACCGTGTAGCAAGCGCGCTCAAAGAAGGAATCGAACAAGGTAGGGCTGTTTAGAAAACGCCCAGGGCCGCTTGGTAAACGCCGATTGTCCGGTCCGGGTGGCTTTTCCCCTCTTGATGTTTGCAGGTTATGTAAGCGCGTTTCAAAATCTTGCCGCCGAAACAACTGATGCCCCCCCCGCCACCCCCCCCAGGCGTCCCCCCCCCAAGCGCGGTGGCCGCCCCACGCGGCGGCGCGACGGGACGGGAGCCTCCAGGGCCCAACGGTAACCTGCAGTCGACCCGCAGCATTAAGGAGGCACGAAAAGGGTGCAAGCGGCATCGGACGCCCACTTCACAGCTTCTCGGGCGGGGAGCGGCCAGCGAAAGTAGCCAAGGATGGACCGAGGAGGCAAGGATGCGCGGGGTACCCTTGGGAAGGTTGCCCGTCCTCCGGACTGCACTGAGAAGTCTGCCACCGTGCCGCGAGGCACTGGGCGGAGTGCCCTCAAGTGCCCCTTCGAACTCTCTGCTTCGCGCACAGCAGGTGCTCCGCGAGGCGTCGCAGGGCACGGGCCTCCAGGCGCCTTCTTGGGCACTGTCGGGCGCTCCCGCGCGCCCCCTGGGCCTTGTCGCGTAAGCGACTCTTGTGGAGGCCTCGGAGGCGTGACTGGAACTCGGCACGTCCAACATGGTTTAAGATAGATCCAACCCTATCCTGGAGCCCTCTCAGGCGCCTGTTGGGCCGTCGCGGAGGCTGTGGGAGCCGCCCCAAGAGGCTAAAACAGTTGCCTTTCAGCGAAATTGCGATTCTCGCCTTTTCGGAGATACGCTTTCGGTCGCAAGAGCGCCCAACACGGCGCACGAGGCCCCCAGGATCCTCCCACAGAGGGAGCACGACCTGACAGTTCGAGCCCTCCACCTCAAGATGGCCTTCGAGATAGCCAGGAGGCACCCAAGAGGACCCCAAGTGGCCCAAATAGGCCCCGAGGAGACCCTGCGAGGCGCCAAAGAGACCCCCAAGAAGCCTCCAAGAGGCCTCACCCGTGACCAAGAGACATCTAAGGGGCCTCTGATCCAACACCAGAGCATGGTGGCGGATTCGGACGAGGGCCGCTACTTCACATGCTATCGCGAATTGCTGCATGCGTGGGCCTCGTGAAAGAGTCTCAAGCGAGAGCACGACTGTGAAAGCGTACACCTCCAGACAAACGCTTGCACGGCTGAAGCGCATGAATTCTAAAGTTCGAGGAGGTGTCGAGCAAAAAAGCGAAGTTGCACAATACCACCATCCATCTATACCCGTCGGTCGGAAGAAGTAGGTAGAAACATGGAGTAGGACGGCGTTCAAAGTAGATTGGGCTTCTACCCGCCCCCTGAAGAGGAAGGAAAAGGTGAAACCACTCGAAACTGTATGTAGGAAGGCGCCTAAGTAGATTGGCATCCGAAAATACCAACAAATTACGCTACCGAGGAACCCCACATACTTGTATGATGGCTGGAGTTATGATAGCTGAAGTGAAGCATGTGAGACTGATGTTGGTGGCCGTTGCCCCGCCGATACCGTTGGTGACGCCAGTCAAGAGGAGAGGCGGAGAGAAGAAGCGCCTTGCCAGCACACTTTGCGAGCCCGAAACGGATAGCGACCGCACCCCCAAGGCACCCCCTTTGTGCCACGCCTGCCACGCTTTGCGAAGCCGAAACGGAAGACGACCACACCCCTGGCGCACCCCCAGTGGCATCGAGAAAGTACCGCGCCTGCCACGCGCTGCGAGCCCGAAACGGATAGCGACCGTACCCCCAGCACACCCCCTTGTGGCGTCGAGGAAGTGTGACGCCTGCCACGCTTTGCGAGCCCGAAACGGATAGCGACCGCACCCCCAGCGCACTCCGCCACGCTGGCTTGGTTTTGCGAGCCCGGAACGGATAGCGACCGCACCCCCAGCGCACCCCCTGTGGCGTCCAGAAAGTGCCACGCGCGCTGCGCTTGGCAAAGCCGAAACGGATAGCGACCGCAACCCCGGCGCACCTGGCATCAAGAAAGTACCGCGCCTGCCACGCGTTGCGAGCCCGAAACGAATAGCGACCGCACCCCCAGCGCACCCCCTGTGGCGTCGAGGAAGTGTCACGCCTGCCGCGCTTTGCGAGGCCGAAACGGATAGCGACCGCACCCCCAACGCACCCCCTGTGGCGTCCAGGAAGTGTCACGCCTGCCACACGCTGCGAGCTCGAAACGGATATCGACCGCACCCCCAGCGCACCTCCTGTGGCGTCCAGAAAGTGCCATGCCTGCCAGGCTTTGCGGCAGTGTCGTGGATAGCGGCCGCGCTGAGAGACCACCCCCTGCGCACCCCCTATGGTGCCCAGAAAGTGCCACGCCTGCTAGGCTTTGTGACAGTGTCGTGGATAGCGGCCGCGCTGAGAGACCACCCCCTGCGCACCCCCTATGGTGTCCAGAAAGTGCCACGCCTGCTAGGCTTTGCGACATTGTCGTGGATAGCGGCCGCGCTGAGAGACCACCCCCTGCGCACCCCCTATGGTGTCCAGAAAGCGCCACGCCTGCTAGGCTTTGCGACAGTGTCGTGGATAGCGGCCGCGCTGAGAGACCACCCCCTGCGCACCCCCTATGGTGTCCAGAAAGTGCCACGCCTGCTAGGCTTTGCGACAGTATCGTGGATAGCGGCCGCGCTGAGAGACCACCCCCTGCGCACCCCCTATGGTGTCCAGAAAGTGCCACGCCTGCTAGGCTTTGCGACAGTGCCGTGGATAGCGGCCGCGCTGAGAGACCACCCCCTGCGCACCCCTTATGGTGTCCAGAAAGTGCCACGCCTGCTAGGCTTTGCGACAGTGTCGTGGATAGCGGCCGCGCTGAGAGACCACCCCCTGCGCACCCCTATGGTGTCCAGAAAGTGCCACGCCTGCTAGGCTTTGCGACAGTGTCGTGGATAGCGGCCGCGCTGAGAGACCACCCCCTGCGCACCCCCTATGGTGTCCAGAAAGTGCCACGCCTGCTAGGCTTTGCGACAGTGTCGTGGATAGCGGCCGCGCTGAGAGACCACCCCCTGCGCACCCCCTATGGTGTCCACCGCCTACAGTGTCGTGGATAAGACCACCCCGCGCAGCCAGAAAGTGCCACGCCTGCTAGGCTTTGCGACAGTGTCGTGGATAGCGGCCGCGCTGAGAGACCACCCCCTGCGCACCCCCTATGGTGTCCAGAAAGTGCCACGCCTGCTAGGCTTTGCGACAGTGTCGTGGATAGCGGCCGCGCTGAGAGACCACCCCCTGCGCACCCCCATGGTGTCCAGAAAGTGCCACGCCTGCTAGGCTTTGCGACAGTGTCGTGGATAGCGGCCGCGCTGAGAGACCACCCCCTGCGCACCCCCTATGGTGTCCAGAAAGTGCCACGCCTGCTAGGCTTTGCGACAGTGTCGTGGATAGCGGCCGCGCTGAGAGACCACCCCCTGCGCACCCCCTATGGTGTCCAGAAAGCGCCACGCCTGCTAGGCTTTGCGACAGTGTCGTGGATAGCGGCCGCGCTGAGAGACCACCCCCTGCGCACCCCCTATGGTGTCCAGAAAGTGCCACGCCTGCTAGGCTTTGCGACAGTATCGTGGATAGCGGCCGCGCTCAGAGACCACTTGCTGCGCACCCCCTATGGTGTTCAGAGGTGCTGTGCTGTGCTGTGCTGTGCTGTGTAGTGCTGAGCTGTGCTGTGCTGAGGTGCTTTGCTGTGCTGTGCAATGCTGTGCTGAGATGAGCTGTGCTGTGCTGTGCTGTGCTGTGCTGTGCTGTGCTGTGTACGTGCTGTGTGTCAATGCGCTGTGTGCTGCGCTGTGTGCTGTGCTGTGCTGAGCTGTGCTGAGCTGTGCAGTGCTGTGCTCTGCTCTGCTCCACTGTGGGGCGCTTGCTGTGCTGTGCTGTGCTGAGCTGAGCTGTGTTGTGCTGAGGTGCTATGCTGTGCTGTGCAGTGCTGTGCTGTGCAGTGCTGTGCTGAGCTAAGCTGTGCTGTGCTGAGCTGTGCTGCGCTGTGTGAGAAGGAGAAGGAGGAGGAGGAGGGGAGGTGAGGTGAGGAGTGAGGGTCGCGGGTGCGGCGCGGCAGGGATGAAAACCAGAACCCCACAAAACATGTGGGAAAAAAACTGCTTTTAACGACCGACGGGTAAGTGCAATGATTTGGGAGCTTGCCATCTTCTCACAGCACCAGCAGAGCAGCTCCCGCCGACACAATGGCATCCTCACCGTGCCCGTGAGGTGGACCCCGAGGCCCTGCCAGAACAGTCTCCCGTACCCGCGTGCCGGCAACGCTCGACACTTGCGAAACACTGCTGGTGGCGAGATGTCACGCGCGACGTCAACTTTAAGCCCTGGCCCATGCCAGAAGTAAACAAGCACTGACAACACTACCCAATGATGATATATGTAGATATGACAAATCAAACGAAACCACGACTGAGACATGCCGCCATTCATCCGCACAACAGATCACACGATAAAGCGTAGACTCTGTTGTGTCAAAACGCAAATTCGGAAAATAATCAGGCACCGTCCGTGTAACAACTCGGGGATGTGAGCATCAGCGCCATACATTGGAAAGAGCGCGTTTCACGGACGCTTGCCTTGAGAACATTCGGCGGCGCGTTTCGAACAGGGGGGTGGGCCCCCCCCCCCAACACTCGGCGCCGTCGATCAGAACCAGGGGGACCCCCCTCCCCCCTAATCCTTCCCCCTCCCGAACCTCCCCCCACATCCCAAGGGGGGGGGGTTGAACGCCCCCCCAGCGTCGGCGCCAGCGCTGGCGGCCGCCGCAGCGCCAACGCAGCGACGAGGACCAAAGAGGGCCCACGGGGGGGGGGGTGCAAACCCCCACCCCCGCGCCGGCGCCCGCGCCGGCGCTGGCGGCGACCAGCAGCGCCGAAGGCGGGAACGCAGCGACGATGACCAAAGAAGGCCCGAGGCCGCAGAGGGAACACTCAAATCGCCAGATCGAGCCTTCGCATGCTCCTCAGACGCCCCCAGGACCCTTCTGACGGGACCTCAAAAGGCATACATTAGAATTCCGACCCAATGGCGGGAAGAGCCGAAGGCCACACCACCACCACCACAGACCACCATACCACCACCACCACCGCCACCACCACAACCACCACCACAACCCACCACAACCCACCATCACCACAACCACCACCATCACCACAAGCCACTTCACCACCACCACCACCAAAAATGCCACCACCACCAGCAACACCACAACCCACCACAACCCACCACAACCCACCACAACCACAAACCACCACATGATTACCACCACCATCACCACCACCGCCGCCACCACTACCATCACCACGACCCACCACCAACACCACCACCACAAAAATACCACACCACCACCACCACCACAACCATCACCACCACCACCACCGCCCACCATCCACCACCCACCACCCACCACCCACCACCACCAGCACCACTACCAGAAGCACCACCACCACCACCAACACCAAAGCCGACCACCACCACCACCACCACCACAAACCACAACGCCACCACCACCACCACCACCACCGCCACCACCACGACCACCATAATCACCACCTCAACCCACCACCACAACCACCACCAAACCACCACACAACCACCGCCACCACCACGATCACCACCACTACTACCACCACATCAGCCCACCACCACCACCAGTAAAACAACCCACCACCACTACCAGCATCACCACCACCACCACAATCTAGCACACAACCACCACCACCACCACCAGCACCACAACCACCACCACTACTACCAGCAGCACAACCCGCCACCACCACCACCACAACCACCACAAACCACCTCACCACCACCACCACCGCCACTACCACCACCACCAGCACCCCCGCCGCCGCCGCCAGCCGCCGCCGACGCCAGCGCCGGCCCGAGGAGAGGGAGAAAGGAGAAGCTGGGGGAGGGGGGAGGGGGGGGGGGGTCGACCCCCCCCCTCATCCTGGGGGGGGAGGTTCGGGTTCCACCCCCCCCACCAAGCGACCATAGAACGCGATCTTTCATACATTGTGAAGAGGTCTCTGGCGAAACGCTTGGGACGCCATGCCGGCCCACTAAACGGTACGACGAGCAAAAGCTGCACTGAAGAAGGATACAATAGAGGTGGTTACCTGCACGATGCCACGCTTGGGTGGAAGCCATTGACTGCTCTGGCGATCAGATAACTGAGCAGGCTGGTTGCTTGATCTGGATCTGGTCTGTATCGGCCCGTACTGCTAGAGTGCCGATTGGCCTCCGACCTTTTTGCACGAGCGCCGCCTTTTGCAAGTCGCGCTCATCATATCTTTGCGTCGCCCAGGGCCGCCTCGGAGAATAAAACAATCCCGACATCGCCCCGCTACTCCAAACCCCCTCCTGGGATGCGTTCAGACCAGAATCCCGAGGGGGATCCAGCCGTGGCGACAAAAGGCCCCCCACCAAGTCCAAAAATGCGAAGCGCCGGAAAGATAACGCCATCGGTAACCCCGCCGCCCGCCGACAGCCTGTCCGCAGTAACTCTACTGTGGCGGCAGCCTTCCGGGGCTGTCGGATCGCCGTGACTTTGTCCGCACATGTCAGATGGAGGCGGGGAAACAACAAATTATCCCAGTGCGACCCGACCTAGGAGTTGGAGCATTTAGGAAAGCAACATCTACATCTGCAACATCTACATCTACACCGACAGCTACATTTACATCTACACCTGCATCTACATCTACATCAACACCAACAGCGAGACTCACATCTACATCTACGTATGATCTATGATATGTTATGTTGTGTTATGATGGGCTATGATATGCTATGATATGATATGATATGCTATGCGTTGTTTGGTTATGCTGTGCTATGCTATGATATGATGTGTTAATGATGCGTTGCGCTATGTTGCGCTGCACTAAGTTAAACGAACGTAAGTTAAAACATGCCAAGCTAAGCTAAGCAAAGTTAAGCTAAGCTTAGCTAGGCTAGGCTAGGCTAAGCTAAGCAAGGCAAACCAAGCCAAGCTAAGCCGAGCTAAGCTACGTTATGATAAAATGAGATCAGCTAAACTAACCTAGACGGAGCTAAGCTAAGCGAAAAAAAGCTGAGCGAAGCTAGGCCCGGCAAAGCTAAGCTAAGCTAAGCTGGCCTAAGATAAGATGAAATAAGCGAAGCCTGGCTAAGCTTAGCTAAGCTAAGCTGGGTGAACCCAGGGGGCGCAACTGGGGGAACCGCGGGGCGGATACTGGGGGAACCGCCCAGGGCGGGCCCCATTGCCCGGCCCTTGAAGCTTACCGAGTAAGAACCCTTCTAGGCAGAGCCTAGGTAGGGAACAAAGGACTAGAAAAACGGAACGAACATACAGCCGATTATTCGTTTACCAAAAAAAACACTTGAACAAAAACAAAAACAATCATTATAACACTATTCGCTCTTACTTGCCCGTGTGTCATTCAAAACGAGTTCCCCACGCCCTCGGTACCCGCCCTTTTTGTTTTCGATCACACCCCCTTTGGGGGGATTCTTTCTCTTTACGGCGGGCGGCGGGCTTAGACAGGCGGACAAACCTGAACGGGCGGACAATCCTTCGTGGGCGCACATATGCCCGCCATTGGAAAGGGCGTGGGGCCTGCAAAAAGGAGGAGGGGGAGAACGAGGGAGAGTGGGGGGGGTGGGACGACGCAACCCTGTAAGCGTCTGCAAGCATCTCACTTGCTTTGCAACTACCCGCTGCTGCCATGCGCCCCAGAAATGCTAAATTACTGGAATCGCTCGTCTCATGCTGAGAGACGATCGCACGCACCGCACTAGCGGGAGGCATCGAAGAGGACGGGGGGGGCTAAGAGGCACAGGAGTAAGGACTATAGTATACTGGATCGGCAGGCAGCTCCGACCCCTGATCTCCTGGATACGCCACGCGGCCCACACGCACTCGACTGGGTGGACAGATGTCACCTGGCCGCCATCCCCCTCCTCAGGAGTCACATGCCTGATCTCTGCTGCAGAGACTACGTGCACGCTGCTGCTGGATGTCCCTCTCGCTCCGGTCAGCGCTCCGCGCGGTGCTGCTTCTCCACGACCCTGACCAGCTCTGGCCTCGCAGCTTGGCCCATCAACTTCTCCGCCCTGATCTTCTGCATCCCCGCCAGGAATGCCATTCGCACCTCTTCTATCGAGATGCCAGTATGCATCGATTATGCCTCGTAAGTTCTGAAGTCCGCCCGCTCGTCGAAGTTCGCCTCCACCTTCGCGCAGGCGCCCTTCAGCTTGCACACCTTGAATGTCTTGTCTGCCACCAGCTGGCCCTTCTCGCTCTCGCCGCTCGCCAGTCGCCGCCAGCTGGACCCCACCCCGCCACTCGGTAGTCCTTGTAGCGCCCCCCCCCCCCCCCCCAATCATCGCCATTCAGACCTGCATGCGCAATGGCCCCATCCCGCGGCAATTCCCTTTGTCTTTCACCGCCTTCTGGTGGTCCGCGATCTCCCCCCCGCCGCTCTCGATTCCCTTGGCTTTGCTCGGGCGCGGCCTGACTTCGAACATCTCCGCTGCCGGCTCTCTGCCCTGGGCGCCCTGGGGCGCGCCCCGGACCTCCTCCGCGATGGCCCCGTCAGCTGCAAGGCATGGCCCTAGCCTGCTCATGCGCCTCTGGGCCTCGCCCTTGACACCGCTCTGCTTCTGCTGTAATCGCGCAGTGGCCTGCGCCCCAGTTCCTCGCATTCCCACAAAGTGGCGCGTCTCGCCCGCGCCGTGGCAACCTTCCAGCTGGCATCCCCCCCAAGCTCTCCTTCGCGTAGTTGTGCTCAACTACCTCCAGTACACGCAACGTGCCCCACCAGATATGCGTTCGCGTCGCATCGCCCATGAAAGTTGCCAAACTTTGCCCACCTCTTCCCCTTGCTTCATCGCGGGGCCCCTCGTCTTCAGCAAGTCGCACGCGACGCCCCGCCCCTTGCGACGCGAGCCCCACTTGCCGAATAGGGGGTCGCAGCAGTCGTTGGAGCCCCGCGGTGCTAGACAAAAAACTCATCTGAAGTCTCCCGTTCGCCCAGTAGGATCTGTCCGTTCGCGGTGCTCGTCGGCGTCTGCCGCCGCGGCGCCCCATTGACCATGCGCTGTAGCAATGCCTCAACCTTCGCCCCATAATACCTCGCTTCCCGTTGCTCTTGCCCGCGCCCAGTCCCGCTCGCTGGTGCCTCCGGAAAACCCACGGATCCAGCAGAGTGGCCACTGCTTGTTCGCGTTGAGGATCTTCCCCCAGTGCTCGCCCCGGCACCCATCCCATCTTCATCCGCAGGGCTCTACCCCTTATTAATTCTCGGGATATCCTCCTCCTTTTTCGGTCTCGCGTCGGTTCAGACTCGCCGCCACCCTATCACCGCTGTCTTCGTTCGGGTCCTTTTTGTTCTCGATGGGGGTTCTCGATCCGCAACTCCACCTCGCCGGGCAATCCCCATGCTGGGCAAGCTCTTCGCCTCGGGTATCTCACCAGTGCTTCGCGGTCTTCTCTCACTGCCTCCATGAGCTCAGCGTCTACAAACCTCGCGTCGCCCTCGCAATCATTGCCCACCGCCTGGCGATAACCTCTCTCCACCTGCTCGTAGTCGATGGTTTCCGCCTTCAGTCCTCCGTCCGTTCCGTCCTTCTTGAACTCGCTGCCCCGCTACTGCGCCCCCTTGTTCGTGCGCGGCGAGTAGAAATATGCATTCCAAGGTTGTCTTTCTGTACCGCCATATTGACCGCGTAGGGAATGGAGCTCCGCGCGCGCGGTTGCTCGCCTCCGCCGCAATGCAAATAGCCTCCACCAGCTCTGTCTTTCGCTGTTGCTCGCGAGTCTGACGCGCTCCTTTTAGCGTCGCTGTGATCTCCTTCAACTGGTTCTGGGTCTCTTCTAGCTCGTCGTTCAGGTCCCGCCTCTTGTCCTGCAGTTGCATTCTATACTGAGTTGTAGCAGCGAGCCCTTCTGATTGCACTCAAGCTCCTTGTGGGAAAACTTATTCCGTGGTCTCATCCACCAAGTTCCGCAGGATGTCCCGCCTTTCGTCGGGCGCGTGTCTGCTTTTCGCCGGATGCCACCATTCCCCTGCGACCTCCGCCTGTTTCGCCTCGATCCTTTGGAAAAAGTATTCCCGTCTGCTTCCCTTTCGCAAACCATTCATAAACTCATGTCTGTAAACCCACGCTGCTAGGAGAGTTCTGCATTCCTTCACTGCTGCTGCTGCTCCATCCACCAGAATCATGATATGAACAATTCGAATCTGACATTTTTTTCATAATGCGTGCTGCCCAGCTCAGGGACTAACGTAGTCTGTGCTCGTAAATGTATACTCAAGCATGTGCGTCGTACACAACTGTGTTTTGCCCCAGCAGCTTCTTCCCCATTCACAATGAATCGCCCAATGGTGCGGTAGTTGCTGCAAGGCTGGGTGTTCCCAATCAGCTCTCCTCTGGATGCCCGTAACCATAATATGCTGCCACTGTTTCAATTCTCTGCAAATGTCCTCACACCGCTCCCCCCTGCATGTGGTTGTACCGAATCGTTCCCACTATGCGCAATAAATAAAAGAAAAGCACCCCGTCGAACAGCATCGTCGCGCAGTCGCTCACCAGCGCGACGCCGCCATCCCTCGCGATGCCGTGTGCCGCGTCTCTTGGGTTGGGACTCCGACACCCAGAGAAATGCTGGTTCCTCCCGCCAGCCGACAAACAAGCTTTCAGCCTGATACGCCAGCTGAAGGGAGGAGAGGAGGGAGAAGGGAGGAGGGAGAAGGAGGAGGAGCAGGAAGGTAAAAGCGTGAACGTGCGAGGAAATTCTAAGCGAAAGCGCCGTTCCTGAAGGAAGTCTCGGGCGGGAGCCCACGACGGGCGGGCGATCCCCTGACGGGCGGGCCGGGCGGGTGGGACATTTAAGCGGGATGCCTGAGTATGGCGAGAGCGCGATTACTAAGTAAATTGTAACGGCGTCCTTGGCGCAGCGTGTTTCCTGAGCGTCGAAAGCGCGATTTCTGAATAAATTGCATGGAAGTCACAAGCGAGAGCGCAATTCCTGAATAAAATGTGAAGGGTTCTCTGGCGGGAGCGGGGACCTTGATTAAGAGGAAATCTTGACTCAATTGCGAGGAAGTCTCAAGCGGGAGCGCCGTTCCCGAATAAATTGTGAGGAAGTCTCAGATGGGAGCGGGGGTCCTGACTAAATTGCGAGGAAGTCACAAGCGGGAGCACCGATCCTGAGTAAATTGTGAGGAAGTCTCAGGAGCGGGGGTCCTGAGCAAATTTGGAGGAAGTCTCAGGCGGGAGCCGTTGTTTTTGTAATCCGCGGGGCCAGGGGCCCAGTTTGAGCACGAAGACTTTTCCTATTAAAGCATGGTGCGAATGTCGAGGGGCACGCTCTGATTGAAAAGAAATTATCCCGGCGAAGCAACCTAACAGCGATGTGTAGGAGCATACCTGGAAGCATTCCCCTTAAGATTCAGATGATAATCCAGTTGTAGAGTTCTGCTGTTCTCGCTGTCGCAGTCGCATTCGCGATGACAGTCGCAGTGGCAACGGCAGTCGCAGTCACAGCCTCAGCCTCAGCCTGCCTCAGCCTCAGCCTCAGCCTGCCTCAGCCTCAGCCTGCCTCAGCCTCAGCCTCAGCCTGCTTCAGCCTCAGCATCAGTCTGCCTTCAGCCTCGGCCTCAGCCTCAGCCTGCCTCAGCCTCACCTGCATCAGCCTCAGCCTCAGCCTCAGCCTGCCTCAGCATCAGCCTGCCTCAGCCTCAGCCTCAGCCTGCCTCAGCCTCAGCCTCAGCCTTCAGCCTCAGCCTCAGTCTGCTCAGCCTCGGCCTCAGCCTCAGCCTGCCTCAGCCTCAGCCTGCCTCAGCCTCAGCCTCAGCCTCAGCCTGCCAGCCTCAGCCTCAGGCCTTCAGCCTCGGCCTCAGCCTCAGCCTGCCTCAGCCAGCCTGCATCAGCCTCAGCCTCAGCCTCAGCCTGCCTCAGCATCAGCCTGCCTCAGCCTCAGCCTCAGCCTGCCTCAGCCGCAGCCTCAGCCTCAGCCTGCCAGCCTCAGCCTCAGCTGCCTCAGGCCTCAGCCTCAGCCTGCCTCAGCCTCAGCCTGCATCAGCCTCAGCCTCAGCCTCAGCCTCAGCCTCAGCCTGCCTCAGCCTCAGCCTCAGCCTGCCTCAGCCTCAGCCTCAGCCTGCTTCAGCCTCAGCCTCAGTCTGCCTTCAGCCTCGGCCTCAGCCTCAGCCTGCCTCAGCAGCCTGCATCAGCCTCAGCCTCAGCCTCAGCCTGCCTCAGCATCAGCCTGCCTCAGCCTCAGCCTCAGCCTGCCTCAGCCTCAGCCTCAGCCTGCTTCAGCCTCAGCCTCAGTCTGCCTTCAGCCTCGGCCTCAGCCTCAGCCTGCCTCAGCCTCAGCCTCAGCCTCAGCCTCAGCCTCAGCCTGCCTCAGCCTCAGCCTGCCTCAGCCTCAGCCTCAGCCTGCCTCAGCCTCAGCCTCAGTCTGCCTTCAGCCTCGGCCTCAGCCTCAGCCTGCCTCAGCCTCAGCCTGCATCAGCCTCAGCCTCAGCCTCAGCCTGCCTCAGCATCAGCCTGCCTCAGCCTCAGCCTCAGCCTGCCTCAGCCTCAGCCTCAGCCTGCTTCAGCCTCAGCCTCAGTCTGCCTTCAGCCTCGGCCTCAGCCTCAGCCTGCCTCAGCCTCAGCCTGCATCAGCCTCAGCCTCAGCCTCAGCCTGCCAGCATCAGCCTGCCTCAGCCTCAGCCTCAGCCTGCCTCAGCCTCAGCCTCAGCCTGCCTCAGCCTCAGCCTCAGCCTGCTTCAGCCTCAGCCTCAGTCTGCCTTCAGCCTCGGCCTCAGCCTCAGCCTGCCTCAGCCTCAGCCTCAGCCTCAGCCTCAGCCTCAGCCTCAGCCTGCCTCAGCCTCAGCCTCAGCCTGCCTCAGCCTCAGCCTCAGCCTGCTTCAGCCTCAGCCTCAGTCTGCCTTCAGCCTCGGCCTCAGCCTCAGCCTGCCTCAGCCTCAGCCTGCCTCAGCCTCAGCATCAGCCTGCCTCAGCATTCAAAATGTGGCCCGGGAATGGAGTTCTGGGAACTCGAAGAACACGGAGTGGCCTACAGTTGGCTCCGGGCATTCAAGATCATGCCCAGGAATGGAATTCTGGGAACTCGAAGACCACGAAGTGGCCTACAATTGGCTCCGGGCATTCAAAATGTGGCCCCGGAATGGAGTTCTGGGAACTCGAAGAGCACGAAGTGGCCTACAGTTGGCTCCGGGCATTCAAGATGTGGCTCGGGAATGGAGTTCTGGGACCTCGAAGACCACGAAGTGTGTAACTGTTTGCTTAAAACGACTTCCGCGGTTTCTCCCCAGCACCCGCCCAGACCCCCCTGGGGAGTCCAGATGCTCTCTTTTGACACTACGAGAAACCTATCAGTCTTCGCTGTTAGGTAACAGCATGCACCGGTGAGGGTGGATCAACAATAATGATTCTTCAGAAATGAGAGTTCAACAACAGTAACAACAACAGCAGCAGCAAACAGCAACAACATCAACAACAACACAAACTTGGCAGGAAACAAAAACACATAAAACGAAGCACGCAGACACATATATACACACACTGTTGGAAGTCGGCGGCGCAGAGGGTCCTCGAGCGCGGGCAGCAGATGGAAGTGCTAATTGCGATCGAGCATTGTCGAAGGCGCAGTATACGAGAGGTCGCACATTGTAAAGTCCTAACGATATACACGCACACGCACACGCACACACACACACAACACAACACACACACACACACACGCACGCACGCACGCACGCACGCACATACACACACACACACACACATACACACACACACACACACACACACACACACACACGCACGCACGCACGCACGCACGCACGCACGCACGCACGCACGCACGCACGCACGCACGCACGCACACACAACCAAACAAACAAACAAAAACCAAACAAACACACAAACAGGCGACAAAAACGGCGGGAGCGGGGAAACACATACTTTCGACACCCCTCCTCCTGCTCCTGCTTCTGACACCCCCACCCTCGCCGAGCAACTGGCCGCGTGCCCACAGGATGGGCATCAGCCGACGGAAACATACCACGGGATGATGATGATCATAATCTCCTCGCGGCCGGCCCAGCCCCGCCCGGGGCCCGCGCTGCTGCCAAGCTGGAGAGCGCGCAGTGGAAGAAGAGCAGGAAGAGGAGGCCACAGATGCGAGGCGGAAATCCGCCGACCCCTTGGGGTTCATCGGCGTGTGAGATGTTCCCCCTCCCCAAACCCCTCCCCCGGGAGCCCGGCCCGGTCCATTTGGACGGGGGGGGGGGTCCGGCCGGACGGCCCCAGACGGCCCCGGACGGCCCCGGGCGGCCCGGACCCCCCCGGAGGTCTCATCCGCTCCCGACAATCGTGGAAAAACACGTGAAAATCGTGTAAGGACGCGTCTGGTGGCCTCGAAATGGGTTTGGGGCGCCCCACGAGCGCTCCAAGACGTCCAAGTTGGCCCGAAGACGGGCCACGAGGCGTCCTCGACGGCAGAAGAGGTCCCCACGAGCCCCCCCGAGGGCCTCCGAGATGCGTTCCACAAGGGTCCCTAGACGCAAAAATTGTGCCATTCCCTTCGTGAAATGTACATTGTTTGAATAATTCAGCTTTGGATATTTCCGATGATCCCGGACGGCCGAAGAGGCTCCCAAACCCGCTCCCAGACGGCCCCAGAAGCCTTGCAGAGGGCCCCCCACAGATCCCGAGAGGGCCCAAGATGGGCCAACAGGCGTCCAAGACGGCCCAAGAGGGCTCCGAAAACGGCCCCAAGAGCGTTCCAGGAGCGCTCCGAGTTGCCTCCACGAAGCTCCACATGGTCCCAGACGGTCCAAGAGCGATCAAAAACATCGACGACGACCTCCCGACGGCTCACGAGGCCTCCCCAGACGCCCCCACAGGCATCCAAGATTCCCCCGAAGAGGCCCTCTAGACGCAAAAAAACGCCCGTTTCCTTCGTAAAACATATGTTTGTTTCACACGTGCGCCTTTGGGGGTGTCCCCCGCTCCTGCACGGCCCCAGAACCCCTCAAACCCGCTCCCAGACGGTGTCCAAGACGCCTCCAAGAGGGTTCCTACATAGCCCTCGAGGGCCCCAAGACGGGCCAACTGACGTCCAAGACGGCCCAGAAGGGCTCCGAAAACGGCCCCGAAAGCGCTCCAGGAGCGGCCCGAGTGGCCTCGAAGAGAGCTCCACATGGTCCTCGACGGTCCAAGGGCGATCCAAAACGCTGACGATGGCCTCCAAACGGCTGAAAAGGCCGCCAAGACGCCCCAAAAGGCATCCACGATGCGCCCCAAGAGGGCCTCTAGACGCAAAAAATCACTCGTTTCCTTCGTCAAACGTATAGTTGTTTCACACGTGCGCCTTTTGGAGCGCCCCCCGCTCCTGGACGGCCCCAGAGCCACCCAAACCCCATCCCAGACGGCCCAAGACGCATCCAGGAGGGTTCCCACAGAGCCCTCGAGGGCCCCAAGACGGGCCAACACACGTCCAAGACTGCCCAAAAGGGCTCCGAAAACGGCTCCAAGAGCGCTCCAGGAGCGCTCCGAGCGGCCTCGACGAGAGCTCCACATGGTCCTCGACGGCCCAAGAGCGATCCAAAACGCTGACGACGGCCTCCAGACGGCTGAAGAGGCCCCCAAGACGCCCCAAGAGGCTTTCACGATGTGCCCCTGGAGGGCCTCTTGCTGTATAAAATCGCCCGTTCTCTTCGTAAAACGCATATGTCTTCGCACGCGCGCCTTTCGGGGTGCCCCCATGCTCCGGGGCGGCCCGAGAGCCCCCCAAGACCGCACCAAGACGGTCCAAGAAGCCTCCACGAGGGCCCCGCGACAGGCCAAGAGGGCGCCAAGACGGGCCAAGAGAGGCCGAGGACGGGCCAAGAGAGCCCCGAAGACGACGCGCGCGCGACTCGCGGTTAGATTCCACGCAACTTGCGCTGCTCCCCGCCGCGCTCGTCACTCGCCTCCGCAGGGCGTTTCGGCGGGTCTCTCCGCGGCGCCCGCCCCGCCTTATAGCACTTGGCCCAAACCGCCAGAGCGCCTCGGTGGGAATAATTCGTCTTCTGGGCTATCGACAGATGGCCGCCGCCAGTGAACGTAGGCTTTGATCCGTCCTTCTTCAGGGGACATGCGGAACATTCCAACTTCTTCCCCACCTGCCTTTGCTCGCGGCACGCTCGCCACACCGCCGGGCGATGCTCCGAGCCCATAGCGAAGAAGTGCTCCACCTGCTTATCTGTCAGATGCGTCCTGTCCGCGAATTCTCGCTCTTTCCCATCTGCTTCTTTCGGGCACGCGGAGCACGTGAGAACTCGCGGCTGATTGCGTTCTTCCTGGCACGCGCGGCACATGACTGGGCGACGATTCGAACCCGTCGCGAAGAAGTGCTTCACTTGCGTATCAGTCAGATGCGTCCTGTCCGCGAATTCCCGCTCTTCTCCATATGCTTCTTTCGGGCGCGCGGAGCACGTCAGCGCTCGCGGCCGATTGCGTTCTTCATGGCACGCGCGGCACATGAATAGGCGACGGTCCGAACCCTTCGCGAAGAAATGCTTCACTTGCTTATCTGTGAGGTGCGTCCTGTCCGTGAATTCTCGCTCTTTCCCATCTGTTTCTTTCGGGCACGCGGAGCACCTGAACACCCGCGATCGCTTGTGATGCGCGTCGCAGTCGCGGCATTCCACTGGCCTATGGGCTGCGCCCGTTTTATAATACCGGTTGATTTGTTATGTTGTCAGATGCGCCGCGTCCGTGAATTCCCGTCCTCTTCCGTCTGTGTCTTTTGGGCACTCCGAACACCTCAGCGGCTGTTCCTGGCGCGCGCTTTGTCGAGCAGTGTTCGTTGCATTCATCCGCTCCGTATTCTTCTGCGACTGGCTCCACTTGTTACATCCGCCTTTCCTCTTCCCTGCGCACTTCTTGCAGAGCTTCTCCCCTGCGCCCTTCGTAGCGCACTGGTTCGCCGTAATTTCTGCCTCCGTCTTCAGGAATTCGCAGCAGGGCTCTCGACGACACGTCCTGCGCGTCTTCTTCTGCTTCATCTACCACCCATGAATGTATCGTCGCGCGACACCCTCGTAGCAATTGCTTCTCTGATCGGTCCAAATGGTCCGTCTGCACAACTGGCATGCCCACGGCAAGCGGTAACCATCCTGGCACGTCTGCACAGGCCTTGTCGGTGTATCCGAGCCACCGCACTTTGTCTGCTGAGGTGCACGGCATTTCCTGGCACGTCGCGTGCGTTGCCTTATCCCGCGCACAAGCCCACGAAATCTGTTTTTTTTGGCACGCAGCCCAGTCGACGGCCCGCTGCCGCGCTACCTTGCACTTCACATCCTGATTCGGATATATGGCAGTGGTTTCGACGAATTGTGGAAGTGCGAACCGCTCGTCTGCGGCACTGGTGGCTACGAGACATCGACGCTTTCTTTCCTCTGCACACCGTCCACACTCCAGCCCGTTGTCCTTTGCGATAGACGCCACGTTCTGCACGCAGGATAGCGAACCACACATTGGCTGGTCATGCAACCAAGACCCTGGAACATCTGTAGGTTTCCCATGCAGAAACTGGTGCGTCCTTTCGGTCAGGGCTCCCCGTCGGAACTCATCTTGTACTGCCAGGAACCACTCGCCCTTCTCTTCCAAACGCTTGCACTCTACCAATTCCGTCATCCCCGCCACGGACCCCGGCCCCTCGCCCCAGAAGGGTACTGACCATGATCTTCTTCGGCGCCTGGCGCATACTGCCTCGCCTTCCGTGCCCATGACGTCGGAATCGCGTGCAACGGAGTTCCGCCAGGAGGTTCCAACTGGTAGAAATCTCAGCAGAATAACACATTGACACCTCCGAACGGACGGCCCACCTTGTCGGCACCCACCTTCCCTTGCCTCGCTGCCGACATCACAGACCGCAAGTGCGCATCCAGCTCTGCAAGAAAATTTGCACTGACCATACTGATTTCGTCGATGATGAGTCAACGCCACTGCTGAATTCGCTTCGCTGCCTCTACTTTCTTGGCACCTGGCTCTCCACGCTTCTTACCGGATTCTGCACTGGCGCCGTACGGAGTCATCCCAAACGCGGCGTGCAACGCGTGCCCATCCAGACTGGACGCGTTCGTGGCTTGCAACGCAGCAACTTGGAAGTCCAGCCCGTGTTCCCAGCCCATGACTCCTTCGAACTCGTGTTTTCGTAAGGTCTCTACCACGAAGCTCTTCCCTGTGCCTGGGCCTCCGTGCAGCATCCACAGCAACGGCTCCGAATTGCCCATTGCACGCTCGTCTTCCTGACGCTCAGCGATCATCCTGTCTACGACCTTATCTGCGACTTCTCTTTGTTTCTCATTCATGTCCACGACGCGTCCGCTGCTAGGTCCGCGCAGTCCTGCTTTCCACCGCCGCGACTCCTCAGCGCCGCCTGCAGGAACCTCTCTCACCCTCCCCTACTCAATTTCGCAACCCTCCAACCCGTCACCTCTCGTCTTTGTCTGAGAAGCCCGAGCTTCTGCTTCCCGTCGCTTCAACTCTTCCTCTGGCACCTCTACGCGCCCGTCTGTTCTCGCCCACGCCCTTCGGCGGTTCCTTCCATCTCCGCCCGCCTCTCGGCCCCGCACACGCGTCGATAATGCCGCGGCTTCGGCGCTCAGACGACGCGCCTCTGCAACAGCGCCGGTCGTTTCCCTTTCATCGTCTTCGAGCGCGCGCCCCCAACGCGCGCGCGCCGCCGGACACCGTCGTCGAGGTCGTCGGCGTCCACATCTTCGTCGCTGAACAAATCATCGTCGTGCTTCCTCCCAGAGTCATCATCCCCCTCGGGGCGCACGTCGACGACGCTCGTGAAATTCTGCACATACCTCTTCGACTCCTCGCAAGGAAGGCCGCCATCCAACCGCCCACGCGCGGCTTGTGCCAGCGTCTTCTCCCCAAGCGCACCTTGGCCGCTGCAACGTTTTGGCGCAAAACCTCCATGGGCATTGCCATGTTCACATCGCCAGCGTCGCCCTTCAACACCCCGTCCTCAAATGGCACGCCGCATGCGCCTGTGAAATCCGGTTCGAACAACCCGCCCTTCGACGCGCCTTGTTTCTCCTGCGCCCGATGCCTGTTGACGGGGTCCTCTCGGCGCGACCTACTGAGCCGTACCACGACGATGTTGTGTCTCTCATCTGGCGACATCGTAAAAAATACGGGGGCGCCTTGAGCCACCCGATCAGCGTCGGCATCGTAACGCATAATGGTACGTACCTCATTTGTTCCTGCAGTCTTCTTATCAATGGCCTGCGTTTGTCGCACCATTCTCTGCGCGGTCTCAGATAATGATGCGACGAATTTCAGCTTCGGCACGCCCCAACACAAAAAAGGAGGGGAAAGAAAAAAAAAAAAAAAAAAAAAAAAAAAGAGAGAGAGAGAGAGAGAGAGAGAAGAGAGAGAGAGAGAGAGAGAGAGAGAGAGAGAGAGAGAGAGAGAGAGAGAGAGAGAGAGAGAGAGAGAGAGAGAGAGAGAGAGAGAGAGAGAGAGAGAGAGAGAGAGAGAGAGAGAGAGAGAGAGAGAGAGAGAGAGAGAGAGAGAGAGAGAGAGAGAGAGAGGAGAGAGAGAGAGAGAGAGAGAGAGAGCGAGAGAGAGAGAGAGAGAGGGAGAGAGAGAGAGAGAGAGAGAGAGAGAGAGAAGAGAGAGAGAGAGAGAGAGAGAGAGAGAGAGAGAGAGAGAGAGAGGAGAGAGAGAGAGAGAGAGAAGAAAAAAAAAAAAAAAAAAAAAAAAAAAAAAAAAAAAAAAAAAAAAAAAAAAAAAAAAAAAAAAAAAAAAAAAAAAAAAAAAAAAATCTGCCCACGAAGCGGCAACCGCCACAAGCCGCTGGCCGAGCGCCTGCCACCACTGACGCACTACAAGAACCCCTCAGTCATCCGTTTTGCCGTCGCATCCGGCTCCTCCTGGCGCTCGGGGCCGCTCGCAACGCTAGAAGTCGAAGCCGCGGCGGCGCCCCTCATCTTGGACAGGCTGCCGGCGATTATCTTGGGGTCCTCCCTGACCGCTTCGAATGGCAGGATGCAATGAGCAACGCGCAGGATGAACCGCATAATCCAATACAGGACATTCTTCACTATTCCGTACCCCCCCCCCTGTTTTGCATCGAATCCCTTTTGCATTCTCTTAGGTACCTTCTTCCCCCGTAGGACACCTCCCTCCGTCATGTATCCTGCTTTCTTTTCTTCTGTCCTATCCCTCCTCCTTATGTCCCGCCCTCCTTGTGTCGTCCTTCCTTCTTCCCTCCTTGTTGGCCCTTCTCCTCACTTGTTTTCCCACCCTTCCTTTCTTTCCTCATTGATACGTTCCCCAGCCCCTGTCAACAAAGATGCCCGTCTCCGCCGTCGGGGACGAGCCGATCTCCTGGGCGATCTGGGTCGCCATGGCCTCGAACCCTCCAGGCGGCGCGCCTGGAACTACACCATGCCAGCTCGTCCACTTATGCCGGTCCTCGCTGGGCTGCAGTTCATTCAGAGTTCGTTCAGAGTCTGATCAGACAAGTAACCAGAAGAATAAGGAGAGAGATGAAGTGGGAAGAGGACAAGAGAAAACACCTAACACAACACAAGAAAAGACACATGGTAAAACAGAAGACGAATGAGTTCATAAACCCTAATCTCCTTCATCACACCAGCGAGGGCCCACACTTCTCCCCACTCTCGAATCCAAAACTGACGCCGCCCTGGAAGCCCTGCGCGTAGGCACTGTGCCGCGCCGCAGATTCGCTGGACGCCCGCGCTTTTGTCACCACTGCCGTTGTTGCACCCGTTGCTGAGCCCGTTGTTGCTGCATCTGCTGGGATCGCTGCATCTGCGGAGGCTGCCACCGCCACTGCATCTGCTGCTGCTGCCGCCACCCCCACCGCAACTGAAGCTGAGGCTGCAGTTCGTTTTGGGCGCTTCCTTTCCGGAGGACTCGGAGTCCTTAGGACCCTTGGTAAGTCCTGGGCCTCGAGGTCAACTGGCGGCGGCGCGAGCAGCTGGCACAGGCACTGGTGGCAACGCCTCTGCTCGCCCGCCACGCTGCGCATTTGGCAGAACCCAAGTTGACGTTGGCCGCGCCAGCACTGGGGGTGGCGACACAGGGGGCGCTGGCGGAAGCTGCGGAACTGCCCAGTGCAGCTCACCGCACGGCTGCCCTAACTGTGGTTGTAGTGGCGGATGCTGCGGGAATGGCTGCAACTCCACAATCAGCCGCGCTGATTGTAGTTCTGGTGGTGGCGGATGCAGCGGGGGCTTCGGCTGCCACTGATCGCGCGGGCGCGCTTTCTCTGGTCGAGGTGCTTCCTGTCTCCGAGGCGATGGCTGCAGCGATGGTGCCCTGTGACAAGGCGCTCTCTTTACTCGTATCGGCTGTCGCTGCGGAGCAACTGACGTTGGTTGGGGTGTCTGCTGCTGCGCAAGCGCTAGCTGCGACTCCGAGTGCGGCTGTGGCGTCGCTGTCTGTGGCTGCGCCGCGCGAGTGCCCCCATCCGCTGCAGACAACGTCCACGAGCCCCAGGTTTCATCATCATCGGCAGCAGCAGCATGCGGCGGGAGCGCTTGCACATCGGCAACGGCCGCCGAAGCCGGCGCCGACGCGGGGTCCAGCGCCGCCTCATCACCCATGCGTCGCTACTCTCGCCGGGGCCGAAAAAAGGCGCTCCTCATGAGCTGCGCAGTGGAGCCGCAACGGTTTCGGCATTGGGGAATTCTGAAGGGGGACCTGCGTCGGGCATGGCATCGCGACGCCCCAGCGCTCGTCGCGCGGAAGAGAAAAATATATTTTAACCCCCCCAAAAAACGCGTGTTTTTTTTATACTGGCGTCGCAGAGTCCACCGCCGATCGCTGAGACCTCCGCACGCTGCGAGATCATTCTCGCGCCCCCCCCCCCCCCCCCCCACGCACGCACACACACACCACACACACACACACACACACACACACACACACACACACACACACACACACACACACACACACACACACACACACACACACACACACACACACACACACACACACACACACACACACACACACACACACACACACACGACCCATGGAAGAAGATCACTCTCCAACACAGGCCGCGAGGCGCGATTATCCTGGCGCAACCTTCGAGTGGACTGCGGGGGCGACCCTGCCATCGGTATTTGAAGACACAACAACGCTGGAACAATCCTGAACGGCCGTTGGGGTGTGGACTTCTTCTGGGATTGATCCTCACCCTGTCCACGCTCGCCCACGGGCCTCCAGAGATACAGCCTTCGAGGAGGCACTCGCGTTGGCGGGGGAAAACCGCGCGTGGATTTATACTAGCCAGCACATAATTCCGTACACGCGCGGGCCTCGCCGCCGCCCATCGGCGAAGTGCGATGTTGACCTGCGCAGCAAGACGTTGCACTAGATGTTCGACAAGGCTACAATCAGGAAGCATACGAGGGGGGCGCCCATACGTTTTCCTGCGATGTGGGGGGGGCGCCCCTGTATCATCTAGATGTACAAAAGTGACGCTGCACACGCAAAAAAATGGAAGTCTGCTCGTGGAGCGGCAACAGCCACCAACCACTGGCCGAACGCCTGCCACCACTGACCCGCTACAACAACCCCTCACTCATCCGTTGCGCCGTCGCCATCCCCCCCCCCCCCCCCCGCCCCATGACCCATGCAATAAGATCACTCTTCAACACATGCCGCGAGGCGCGATTATCCTGGCGCAACCTTGGAGTGGACTGCGGGGGCGACCCTGCCATCGGTATTTGAAGCCACAGCAACACTGGAACAAACGGCAAGAAGCACACGGTTTTCCTGGGGCGCGGGAAAGGGAGCCTCGTTGCCAAAGGAGCAGCCGCCGCGCGAAACGCGCCCTTCCTCGCGCCCTTGGAACAGCCGCATGCAAAACACATTGCCGACCCAGACCGCAAGACACGATTCTCGTGGAGCAACTTTTGATATATTGCGGAACGGCCGCTGGCATCGAAACTTCATGTCACAGTGAAACCCAAACATCCCAACGAAACTCGCATGAACGGTCTTGTCGGAGGAAGCCCTGGCTGCCAAAGGATCTTGCGCCGAATGAGCGCGACCATCCTCAAGCCCCTACCACGACCGCATAAAGAGTGCACGCTCACCACCAGACCGCAAAGCGCGATTATCCCTCGCACGACAATTGGGTTTGGACTTTTTTTGATCTGGTCTCGATCTGTCCAAAGCCTCCAACGCGCCTCCGAGGATGAAACCCTCCAAGAGGCACCGCCGTTGGTCCGGAGGACAAACACTTGGCTTCAGAACCTCCACCCTGCGCGGTGGGACGTCCGCACGCTGCGAGATCCTCCTCGCAGGGCTTTCGTCGGAGTCCTCCTACTATGTTGCGGCTCAAAGAAGCAGAATCTGCATCACGAACCGCTCATCCTTTTTCTGAACCACCTCATGCCTCCTCCTTTCCCCATACTTGCGTCGCAGCAAATCAACTCGCCGTTGTTGATTCCGTGCACGCGTGAACCTCGCCGCAATGCGTCGGCGACGTCCGATCCGTACCTGCGCTTCAAAGACGTTGCACAGTATCTTCGGGAAAGAAACCCACGAGCCAGCAGGTAAGGGGGACACCCTTACGTATGTATACATATATATGTATATATATATGTATATATATATATATATGCGTATATACATGCACACATATGTATACATATCTGTGTATATATATATATACATATACTTGCGTTGCGGGGGGGCGCCCCTGTATCATCTGGATTATATATGTACATGTCTGGCACACGCAAACACTAATTGAGATCTGCTCGTGACCGCTGTCGCTGGCGCCTCATCATCATCCGCTGTCACTGGCGCCGAATGAACACACCACGAGCCAATTCTTGAGCCCAAAGACACGCTGTCGAATGGCACCACGCAATGCCACCTCTGTGCACGCATGTCTGCCCATGTTATGTACGCGTGTGTGTACCATATACGATTGCATGTTCTGTATATATACACATATGTATATATACACACGATCATTAGTACATACAAACGTACAAAGTTGCTGAGGGTGGACCTGATGCGAGGCCGGAGCAAGCGGCGGCAATTTGGCGCGGCGACATGAGGGGGCAGCGCACAAGATAAAGGCACCGCGCGAGATAGCGAGAGCCAGGTTGTTAATGCTGCACGACCCCCCCCCACCCAAGGCCTTCCCAGATATCCCAAGGGGGCGGCGGTGTGGCGTAAGCCCATGAATCTATCCAGATCCACCGCCTGTGGAACCGACGTCCTGGGACTCCAGCGGGCGGTGGACATGGGTACAGTTCGGTCATAAAGGGACCTTCAATATATTCATGCCCACCGCCTGCCGAGTCCCCGAAGATCGATCCCTCAGGCGGTGGTGATGGATAAGTTTCCGCCTCGGAACAGAGTGAAGAGGTCGGATGGAAGCACACCTGCAGATCGAGAATACATCAGGCAGGCAGCGAGTCTTGCAGAGATACTATGCCTGCCCCTCTCCCTCCAGTCCACCCACGGCCCCTCTTCTCGGACACGCTCCTGCCACATCGAGCCCGTCCCGTTTGCCGCCAAGTATGAACCGTCACGCATCCAGACAGGCCTGTTCCCCCGGCGTGAAGGGGTACCTGCGGCCCTGCAACGCGCCCTTGGTGAGCGCGACTTCTTGGCGGGGCCTGTTTTGCCCGCCGAGACAGGTGATGCGGCCGCGTCCTCTGCGGGGTCAGTGCGCTTCCCTCCGTCTGGAGGGTCGTAGGCTGGCTTGCGCAGGCCGGGGTGATTGCCTGTTCCAGCAGGTGGACTCCCTGGTTCGGGCGGTCGTTTCGCTTTTCCTCCCCTTTTCTCTCTCTCTCTCTCTCTCTCTCTCTCGCGCACGCCTCCGTGCTTGGTCAAAAGGTCCAAAAAAGTTCCTCCTCCTCCTCCTCCTCCTCCTCTTCCTCCTCCTCCTCCTCCTCCTCCTCATCTCCCCATCCTCTTACTAATATTATAGTGTTGTGCTTATGCGTTTCATGCCTATGATTACTAGTTTTACGCGTATAATATTCGTATTAGTAGTCATGTCTGAGTGTTCTTAGTACTCTTCGTATGCGTACTGGTATTATTATTGGTATTGCCATCAGTCTTCCTATTAGTACTCGTATTAGTAGTATGCTTAACCGTAGTCTTAGTAGTAATAAAAGCGGTCGTGTTCTTAGCTTTCTTCTAATTAATATTAGTATTAGTCTCCTTACTCACATTCGCATGTTCTATAACTGACTTTATTAATATTGCTCTTCGTCTTAATAGTACGAGTCGTCTTAGTAGTATAAGTGCTAGTATTAACCGTCGTCCTCGTATTCTGCTTAGTGATTCGTATCATGCGTCGTCGTATTGCTCTGCGTCGCATTAGCCTTCGTCTTTGCATTAGTATAGTTGGTAGTAGTCTTCGAATTCATACGATTCGCAGCCTTAGTAGTGTTAGTAGTATACGTCGTGCCAGTTGTATTATGTTGTTCGTGTTACTGTGATTCGTAATATGCACATTATCATGCGTAGCAATCGTGTCATTGGTCTAAGTTGCCCTGTTGATGCTATCAGTATTAGTCTTGTTAATATTAGAATGCTCCGTATTATCGTTCTTCTCCTTCTTCTCCTTCCTCCTCCTCCTCCCTCCTTCCTCCTTCCTCCTTCCTCCTTTTTCTGTTTTCCTCCTCCTCCTCCTCCTCATGCTCCTCCTCCTCCTCCTCCTCCTCCTCCTGCTCCTCCTCCTCTCCGTCCCCCTCCCCCTCCTCCTCCTCCTCCTCCTCGAACCTCCTCCTCCTCTCCTCCTCCTCCTCCTCCTCCTCCTCCTCCTCCTCCTGCTCATCCTCCCCCTCCCCCTACCCCTCCCCCTCCCCTTCCCCTTCCCCCCTCCCCCTCCTCCTCCTCCTCCTCCTCCTCCGCCTCCTCCGCCTCCTCCTCCTCCTCCTCCGCCTCCTCCTCATCATCATCCTCCTCCTCCTCCGCCTCCCCCACGCCCTCTGCATATACATACAAAGATGCACATGTAGGAAATTCCGCATCAAATAGTCCCCCCAACTCCACAAGACTACGCACGTCCGAAGTGCCCACACATGCACAATAAGCCGACAAAAAAAGGAAAGAGGATAGGGGCAAGAATAAGGCAACGAGAATCAGGGAGGAGCAACGCGACGCCAGACTCAACTCTCGTCGAATGCATCCTCCTCCTCCTCCTCCTCCTCCTCCTCCTCCTCCTCCTAGACGCTGACGACCACGTTGATGCTGACGACGACGTTGGCGCTGACGACGAGGACGACAACCTCGGGAAGTCTCCTGGCACCGGTTGATGTCCTTGACAGACTTGCCGGCTTTCGGCGACTGGGCACACGGCAAGCGGGGGAGAGCCAGCGGGTGAGGAAGAGGGGAAAGGAGAGGGAAGGAGGGAGTGAGAGAGGGAGCGAGAGGAGAAGAGTGAGGGAAAGGGGGAGGGAGGGGAAGAGGGAGGGAGGGAGGGAGGGGGGAAAGGGAGGGAGGGAGGGGAGGGAGGGAGGGAGAGGGGGGGGGAGGGAGAGGGAAGGCGAGAGGGAGCGATGAGAGAGGAGGAGAAAGGGGGAGGGAGGGATGGAGGGAGGAATGAGAGACGGCGAAAGACGAAGAAGTGACGAGGGAGGCGGACATAAGAACAAGAAACGAGGGACGAGGAAGGAGGGAAGAGGGAAGGGAGGAGGGGAGGAAGGAGACACAACGAACACGAGGAGGGGAGGGAGGAGCAGAGGAAGGAGGGAGGAGGGGAGGGAGAGTGGGGGAACAAGAGCAAGAGCGAATCAAGAAAGACGAACAACGGCCACCAAGTCCAGCTGCAACCACGCGCCATAACAGGAGCACGCTTCTGACAGCGACAACTACGGCTGGCTCTACTTCCCCAACAGATGCGCGGACAATACTGCTGGACCAACACCTTAACCTTTCACCGCACTGCCAGCCAACACCGTCACGGGATCTGACGGCCCGTTCTCGGACATCAGACCCAATTAACACACACGCACACACACAAACAAACAAACAAACAAACAAAAAACAAACTGACGTGCCTCCCCCAAACCACCGATGCCAGACATCTCGACCCCTTCCTGGGGAAGCGCGCGCATCCCGGATAGTGTTCATGTCCGATTGGATTTCGGACGGCGCTGAACCCACCTACAGACCTGAGAGTAAGATAGACAGGAGTCTAGACCTACAGAATGGCAGGAAACTCTTCGCTATCAAAAGTATGTTTCAGATGTCTCATCGTATTGTCAACCACAACCTCAGATGATAGTCACGTTGCATGTTCCGATCGTGTCGTCCTCTTCCCTGCACGCGGGGGAGCCCCTCCTCCTCCTCCTCCTCCTCCTCCTCGTCCTCGTCCTGCTCCTCATCCCTCCCTCCGAACTCGGCCCTTCACGAGGCCTTTCGGCGAGTGCTCGATGAGGAAGTGTGTTCTGCTCTTGCCATCCCGTATGGTCACAGTTTGGTCGATATCAGTTCATTATATGACACCATGTACTGGCTCAAATTGGCACGGGCAGCTATCAGATTGGAATTCCCGCCTACTGTACTACTACTCGAACTTTCTCAGTGTGCGGCGCCACGCACGCTTAGTCAGCTGAATGCGTTCTCGCAGCCCTTCGAGCCCACCCAGAGCATCATTCAGGGGCTCAGGTCGGGAACAAGGCTGGCGAGGGTCATGACTTATTACGTTCTGCAGCGCATCAGCACCGTGCAGGTGCGCTGCAGTCACCGATTGTGGATAGACGACCTGTCGCAGGCCACCAAAGGCTCGCGAGAGGAAGTTCGATCGAATCTTATCAAGTGTATTTCGGCCACGGCAGCTGGATTACGAACTCAGCGGCTGTCGATTGGGCTTCGGGTGGATTCCGCAGACCCCCACGTCGTGGGAGCCACCTGGAGATTTCAAATGGGAGTTTCCCGATGAGAATTTCACTGGCATTCCAGCGCTCGATCGTTTCAAGGAGTTCATCGAGGAAGTGAAGGTAGCTGCTATGGTTCCCTTTTGGCGCCAGGCTGAGTTGCACTACGACGGGGACGGCCTGGGGCAGGGGATCGACGGGTACTCCCTCCGACGGTTGCTCAAGCAGCTTCGGGGAGTGCGACCTGGGGGGCCCCGTCTTGCAGGTCTGCTCTTGAACATCGCGATGGGAGCTGCCTGGCCCAAGGCTAGGAAGATGGATCAGTTGAAGTCTCCAGGGCGTGAGTGTCCAGTGTCTTACAGTGCTGGCCACTCGGGCTCTGCTTCAGCTGATACGAGGAGCCCCGATGTTCTTCAGCAGTCGACGGCGCCACGAGCGCCACCTGTGCTGACCAACATGGACGACGACCACGATCCGTTTGCCGATATCGAGGTGAGCGCAGACGAGGGCCAGTTGTTTCGGAATGGGTCTGCTGGTACAGTATTGCGAGCTGGTCACTCTGGCAATCATTTTGATTTGAACTGCGACCGCTGTGGCGAAGGACCTGAGACATCCTATCACCGATATTGGAGCTGTTCTCATAACAGGGGTGCGGTCGCTTACCTCAGCAGTGAGAGCCTCGAGGGGCAAGCCAGAACGCAGCATGAGATGCACGAGTTTTTGGCACAGAGGGCTCATACCTGCGGCCTGGACCAGGACCCCAGATCCGCCGCAGGAGCATACTTGGACATATGGTGGTTTGAATGACGGCGTGTTCGAGGGCTGCTTGCCCATGGGCACGGAGGCAGATCCCACGATCATATTCGGCGATGCAAGTGGTGGCCCAGATACAGCAGACAGCAGATTACGACGTGTGGCCCTTGGAGTTGCCACAATGGCCGACTACACCAACCCGCAAGTGGAGTGCTTCATCACTGGACCGCTGACGGGAAACCGCCAGGTGGTAGCTCGGGGCGAACTCCGTGGCCTCTGGCTTGCCATCTGGGCCAATCAGGGCCCCATTGTGTACGTGACGGATTGCGAAAACGTGTTCAAAGGATGGATGTCCAAGGCGTATGTGCATCACAAAGGAGAGGACGGTGACGAATGGGCTCGCATAGGGCAGTTACTTGATCATCGTTCCCCAGACTTGATTCGGGTCAGATTCGTGAATTCACATCTCAACGCAGAAGATATTCTTGATCAGCGTGCTGAGTCGTGGCTAGTGGTTGGCAATACCATCATCGATGAGCTGGTGAAGGACGCGGCCATCTCTGCTCGGCTTCCAGTTGCTGTGCGGCATGAAGTGCTACTAGCCGGCCGCTCTGCGGTTGATCGGGAGTTTCTGTATATAGAAGAAGGTGCGTGCGCTTGTTGGCGAGGGTGAGGATGAGGTTCCTCCTCCTCGTCCTCCTCCTCCTCCTCCTCCTCCTCCTCCTCCTCCTCCTCCTCCATCCTTCTCTTGCCTCCGTCTGTCCTCCTCCACCCCACAGCTCCATCATCTTCTCCTCCTCCTCCTCCTCCTCCTCCTCCTCCTCCTCCTCCTCCTCCTCCTCATTCCTCCTCTGGGCACCTCCCCCGGGGCGCGGATCCACCGGATCTGTCCGGATCTGTCCGGAAACGGTGCCGGATGCCGCTCTGGGCTCCTCTGGGCACCTCCCCCGGGGCCGGTTTTGTGAGGATGTCTCAAGCGAGGGCGCCGGTTTGGGATTCGTCGGCGGATCCACCGGATCCACCGGATCTGTCCGGAAACGGTGCCGGAGGCCGCTCTGGGCTCCTCTGGGCACCTCCCCCGGGGCCGGTTTTGTGAGGATGTCTCAAGCGAGGGCGCCGGTTTGGGATTCGTCACCGGATCGGATCCACCGGATCTGTCCGGAAACTGTGCCGGAGGCCGCTCTGGGCTCCTCTGGGCACCTCCCCCGGGGCCGGTTTTGTGAGGATGTCTCAAGCGAGGGCGCCGGTTTGGGATTCGTCGGATCGGGATCCAGCGGATCCAGCGGATCTGTCCGGAAACGGTGCCGGAGGCCGCTCTGGGCTCCTCTGGGCACCTCCCCCGGGGCCGGTTTTGCGAGGATGTCTAGGCGAGGGCGCCGGTTTGGGATTCGTCACCGGATCCAGGGATCTCCGTCCGGAAACGGTGCCGGAGGCCGCTCTGGGCTCCTCTGGGCATCCTCCCCCGGGGCCGGTTTTGTGAGGATGTCTCAAGCGAGGGCGCCGGTTTGGGATTCGTCACCGGATCCAGCGGATCCAGCGGATCCGTCCGGAAACGTTGCCGGAGGCCGCTCTGGGCTCCTCTGGGCACCCCCCCGGGGCCGTTTTGTGAGGATGTCTCAGGCGAGGGCGCCGGTTTGGGATTCGTCACCGGATCCAGCGGATCCAGCGGATCCGTCCGGAAACGGTGCCGGAGGCCGCTCTGGGCTCCTCTGGGCATCCCCCCCGGGGCCCGTTTTGTGAGGATGTCTCAGGCGAGGGCGCCAGTTTGGGATTCGTCACCGGATCCAGCGGATCCAGCGGATCCGTCCGGAAACGGTGCCGGAGGCCGCTCTGGGCTCCTCTGGGCATCCCCCCCAGGGCCCGTTTTGTGAGGATGTCTCAGGCGAGGGCGCCGGTTTGGGATTCGTCACCGGATCCAGCGGATCCAGCGGATCCGTCCGGAAACGGTGCCGGAGGCCGCTCTGGGCTCCTCTGGGCATCCCCCCCGGGGCCCGTTTTGTGAGGATGTCTCAGGCGAGGGCGCCGGTTTGGGATTCGCCACCGGATCCAGCGGATCCAGCCGATCCAGCGGATCCGTCCGGAAACGGTGCCGGAGGCCGCTCTGGGCTCCTCTGGGCATCCCCCCCGGGGCCCGTTTTGTGAGGACGTCTCAGGCGAGGGCGCCGGTTTGGGATTCGTCACAGGATCCAACGGATCCAGCCGATCCAGCGGATCCGTCCGGAAACGGTGCCGGAGGCCGCTCTGGGCTCCTCTGGGCATCCCCCCCGGGGCCCGTTTTGTGAGGATGTCTCAGGCGAGGGCGCCGGTTTGGGATTCGTCACCGGATCCAGCGGATCCAGCGGATCCGTCCGGAAACGGTGCCGGAGGCCGCTCTGGGCTCCTCTGGGCATCCCCCCCGGGGCCCGTTTTGTGAGGATGTCTCAGGCGAGGGCGCCGGTTTGGGATTCGTCACCGGATCCAGCGGATCCAGCGGATCCAGCGGATCCAGCGGATCCGTCCGGAAACGGTGCCGGAGGCCGCTCTGGGCTCCTCTGGGCATCCCCCCCGGGGCCCGTTTTGTGAGGATGTCTCAGGCGAGGGCGCCGGTTTGGGATTCGTCACCGGATCCAGCGGATCCAGCGGATCCAGCGGATCCGTCCGGAAACGGTGCCGGAGGCCGCTCTGGGCTCCTCTGGGCATCCCCCCCGGGGCCCGTTTTGTGAGGATGTCTCAGGCGAGGGCGCCGGTTTGGGATTCGTCACCGGATCCAGCGGATCCAGCGGATCCGTCCGGAAACGGTGCCGGAGGCCGCTCTGGGCTCCTCTGGGCATCCCCCCCGGGGCCCGTTTTGTGAGGATGTCTCAGGCGAGGGCGCCGGTTTGGGATTCGTCACCGGATCCAGCGGATCCAGCGGATCCAGCGGATCCGTCCGGAAACGGTGCCGGAGGCCGCTCTGGGCTCGTGCTCTTCGCGCCGGGGGTGAGGATGACGTGAGTTCCACAGAAACTCCCTCAAACAAGTCGAACGACGTGCATACCTCGTCCGACACAGGCTCCTGCGAGCCTCACTGGACGTCTTGGCTGCTGAGGCCGAGAAGGGGCTGAAGGGAAAGGCGGGTCCTCCACCTCCCCCTCCCCCTCCTCCTCCTGCCCCGTCTGTAGTAGCGACGACAACTTGATGATTCTGGTTTGCGTTGTTCCAGGTGCTTTAGCTCGGCTACCCAGGCTCGGGCTACTGAATGGAAACGGTCCCCCTGCTTTAAGCCTCTGAACATAAACGGGGATTACTGTAGGCTCCCATTTAAGCAGAAGCTTCACTTAGCGGGGGGCTGGGCGCACGAAACCCATCAGTTGAAAGTGTGCACGCGTTTAAACTTGCGGTTCTGTGGGGTGTTCGGATCCTTCTCAAGCAAGCGCAAATCCGCCATCCAGGAACCATGTTTGTTGAAGGCCAAACCCACTGGGGAAGAGTATTTAAGGAGGATTCACTCGGGACAGTGGCCGAAGGTCTTGAGCAAGGCCGAGAAGGCCAGCCGACTGGCCAACCCGAGGAAGCCCCCATCCCCCATTTAAGGCCATTTTCTTCTCACTAAGTGAACTGACATTTTCATTCTCATTCCCTCCGCCCTCGCCCTCCCTCCCTCCCCCCCTCCCTCCTCCCTCCGCCCTCCTCCCTCCTCCATCCTCCCTCCT
>CAUYUJ010017079.1:5000-38314 GCA_963575745.1 Prorocentrum cordatum
CGACCCAAACCACGTTCAGTGTACAAACCAACTGTTTCGGCGCCTGCGGCGGGCTGCTTTTGCATCCCTTCCAGGTGGGGGTGGAGAGCCCGCGACCCACCCGCGACCCAAACCACGTTCATTGAACAAACCAACGCCGCACAAGCGGCGGCGGATTTTTGCATGCCGTCTGAGCTCGCAACGACCTCTTCAAGCCCCGCGCATCCACGCCAGCCCGTCCAGCAACTTTGCCCTGGCGAATTGCCTTGACCAGAGAAGTCAGGGAGCATAACGTGGAAAAAAGGATTGCGTTGCCGTTATCTTGGGAAAGGAGGGGGAGGCAGGAGGAGTAAACAGGGGACGAGGAGGACGCGGAAGAAGAAAGGATGTAAGGAGAATGTGGAGAAAGAGGAGGAGGAGGAGGAGGAGGAGGAGGAGGAGGACGAGGAGGAGGAGGACGAGGAGCAGGAGGACGAGGAGGGGGAGGAGGGGAGGAGGGGAAGGAGGAGGACGAGGAGGGGGCGGCGGGGAGGATAACAATGATGGACGACAATGGGAGGACGATGATGGAGGCCGATGAGAGGAGGACGACAATGTGAGGACGATGATGGAAGGATGAGGGGGGGAGAGGGAGGACGAGGAAGAAGAGGAGGAGGACGATGACGATGAGGACGAAGACGAGGAAGAGGAGGAGGAGGAGGAGGAGGAGGGGGAGGAGGGGAGGATAACAATGATGGACGACAATGGGAGGACGATGATGGAGGCCGATGAGAGGAGGACGACAATGTGAGGACGATGATGGAAGGATGAGGGGGGGAGAGGGAGGACGAGGAAAAAGAGGAGGACGATGACGATAAGGACGAAGACGAGGAAGAGGAGGAGGAGGAGGAGGAGGAAAGCGCCATCGACATGGAAGGCGGGGGCCACGAGGTCCGCCGGCTCGACGACGCCCGCGTCGCCCGCGCCCGCCCCCTCACTCTTATCCGCATTTGCGGGGTGCTACGTATAAATATAGATAGACATCAGACCGCATTTGCACGTCGAGCCACGCACCTTTGTCCGCCACGTACCGCACACAGGCGGAGTGGCACACATCTGTATGTGTATTTATATATATATATATATATGAGTGAGGGGCCGAACGGTCATTCATGGTCCCTGCGTGCGTGGCTGAATAAGAAATTCGTGGTGAGAACTCTGCTTGTTGCGTTGTTGTTATTGATGTTGTTTGTTGTCGTCGTCCCACCCGCGACCCACCCGCGACCCACCCCGCGACCCACCCGCGACCCACCCTGCGACCCACCCGCGACCCACCCGCGACCCACCCGCGACCCACCCGCGACCCAACAGCGACCCACCCGCGACCCACCCACGACCCATTTGCGTCCCACCCGCGACCCACCCCGCGACCCACCCGCGACCCACCCCGCGACCCACCCTCAAGGGAGGAAAAACCACCCGGACCCGATAAGTGACGTTTACCAAACGGCCCTGGTCGTTGACTAAACAGCCCTGCCCTGTTCGATTCATTCATTGTGTGCGTTTACTAAACGGCTTCGCTTGTCGGAGTGATTTTTATGGGATGGATTTTCTGCCCTCTACACCCGCGACCCACCCGCGACCCAACAGCGACCCAACCGCGACCTACCCACATTGGTTTAACGAAAAAATCGGCGCCTGTGGCGGGCTCGTTGTATAATTTGTGAAACTTTGGCGCCTGCGGCGGGTTTCTCCAGAGTCTCGCAAACTGCCGACGTCCCTACCGCCCCCTCACTCTTATCCGCATCTGCGGGGTGCTACGTATATATATATATAGAGAGAGAGAGAGAGAGAGAGAGAGAGATGGAGAAGAGGGATAGAAGCAAGAAGAGCACATGACTGCCCCTGGTTTCGTTGTCGTCGTGCTTTTCCCTTTCCACAGCATCCCTTCCTTCCCCCTCGAGGTTATCCTTCCTCTTCCTCGCTCACGCCCGTTCACGAATGGGAGTGTATATGCCTACGCTCATCGAAGTTAGGGAGAAAGAATGAGAGAGAGAGAGCATAAACATAAACATACATACGTCAGGCTCGTGTCGTGCCGACTTCGGCGTTGGTTTCTGACACCGCGGGGGTCGTTCCACCTGGAACGATCGGCCGTGTCCGAAGCGTTGGATCGTTCAGCACCGACCGATTCTGAGGCGCTGGCGGCGTTGAACGCCAGCGGTGGGGTCGCCGCTGGTCGACACGACGCGAATCTACGGCAAAAACTTGAGAGACAGAGAGAGAGAGAGAGAGAAAAAAAAAAAAGAGAGAGAGAGAGAGAGGGAGAGATTGCAGAAGCGAGAGCCCGTGGGCAACACGGAGAGACCACGCGGACCCTGAAGGCTGCGGCTGGCATGGCCGCCACCAGCCCCTCGGCACGGGCCCCCGATCACTGCGGCCTCCCGCGGCACACCGGGGGGAGGCGGGGGGCCCGTCGGGATGCCCCAGGGAGGGCCCCCGGACCCCCGCGGCGGCCCCAGGACCCGAGAGGGGCGGCAAGAGGCAAGAGCCTGACGCCTCGGGTCCTCGAGGGCTGCTTAGCTAGCCCAGGGAAAAAGAGAAGAAGCAAGAGAGCACAGAGCTGAAACTATGCCGCAGGAAAGGGGAGGGGAGGGGGGAGGGGGAGGAGGCGGGGGAGGAGGAGGCAGAGGAGGATGAGGAGAGGGAGGAGGAGGAGGAGGAGGAGAGGCGGAGAGGAGGAGGAGGAGGAGGAGGAGGAGGGGGAGGAGGAGGAGGAGGAGGGGGAGGAGGAGGAGGAGGAGAGGAGGAGGAGGAGGAGGAGGAGGAAAGGAGGAGGAAGAAGAGGAGGAGGAGGAGGAGGAGGAAACGGAAGAGGAGGAAGAGGAGGAGGAGGAAAGGGAGGAGTTGGAGGAGGAAACGAAAGAGGAGGAGGAGAAGGAGGAGGAGGAGAGGAAATAAGCAAGGCTGATGTGGGCAAAAACATGCGCGGGGGAGGCGGGAGGAGAGGGATACGCAGGGCGGGACAGGAGGGAGGGGCGGAGGCGCCACGGCTGCTGCACTGGAGGCGAAGGACAAGGGCTTGGGGGTGAGTGCATGCTCCTTCCAAGGCACATTTGCGTAAGGAGGAGGAGGAGGAGGAGGAGGAGGAGGAGGAGGAGGAGGATGAGGAACGACGGCTTTGGGTCAGCGGGCTGAAGGGAAGCTGAGGCCGCGGGCCTTCCCCTCGCGCCGCGCAGGCCGCGCGCGCCCGCGGGCCCTCCGCTGCTCCTGCCTCTGCGCTGACGGTTCGCCTTGCCCCTTGGCCTTGCTCCTTCAGGGGCCTCAACTCGCGCGCACGCGTGCCTCGGCTGTTCGAGCTTTGGGCGCCCTGGGCGCACTGGCGCCGGCATCGCTCTCGAGGGGGCCTGCCGCCGCCGTCGCTGGGCCCGCGCCGACCGCCCTCGCCGAGCCTCGGCCATCCGAGCCGCCCTCTCGCTTGCTTCCTGGAGGAGGGCGGCAGGGAGGACGACGAGGGGGAGTGGCACACAGAGAGGGAGGGTGGAGTGGGAGAGGAGGGAGGAGGAGGGAGGGAGGGAGGACGAGGAGGAGGGGCGGGGGGAGGAGAAGAGGGGCGGAGAGGGCGTCGCGGCGGAGGAGGGGGAGGAGAAGTCTGGCGCTGTGGGGGGCCCGACTGCGCGGCGAAGACGCGGGCCAGGAGAGGGAGGGCCGAGAGGAGAGGAGGAGCCGAAGTCAGCTGGCGCTCCTCGAGAAACTCGAAGGCGTTGGGGAACTTGTCCTGGATGGCCAGCTTCGCGGTGATGGCCGCGGGCTTCACCGCCAGCACGTACCTCAAGCAAGAGAGGGGGCGGGAGGCCCGCGCTCCTTGGCAGCTCCCCCCCTCCACCTCTACCTCCACTCTTCCCTCCTTCCCCCCCCCTCCTCCTCCCCTCCTCCTCCTCCTCATCTCCTCCTCCTCCTCTCCTCCTCCTCCTCCTCCTCCTCCTCCTCCTCCTCCTCCTCCTCCTATTCCTCCTCCTCCTCCTCCTCCTCCTCCTCCTCCTCCTCCTCCTTCCCCTCCCCTCCGGCTCCCCCCTCCTTCCCCTCCCCTCCGGCTCCCCTCTTCCGCTTCCCGCTCGCGCCCGGCCCGGCCCCGGCTCTCGCCGCTCGCGCCCTCGCCTCATCGGGGCAGCCACGACTGGCCTCCGACGCCCTGCCCGAGGGCGGCGGGATCCCTGGCGGGCTCCCCGGCGGAAAACGCGCACGACTCCGGCGCTCGCCTCTCGCCTCGCCGCTTCCCCGAGGGGAGGAGGAGGAGGAGGAGGAGGAGGAGGAGGAGGAGGAGGAGGAGGAGGAGGAGGAGGAGGAGGAGGAGGAGGAGGAGGAGGAGGAGGAGGAGGAGGAGGAGGAGTAGGAGGGGGAGGAGGAGGAGGAGGAGGAGGAGGAGGAGGAGGAGGAGGAGGAGAGGAGGAGGAGGAAGGGGGAGGAGGGGGGGAGGGAGGAGGAGGAGGAGGGAGGAGGAGGAGGAGGAGGAGGAGGAGGAGGAGGAGGAGGAGGAGTGAGCCCTGCCAGCTACAGACCTGCTTCAGTGGTGGCCGCGGCTGGTCTCAGCAGGGCCGAGGTCGCTCGTCCCGAAGAGCTCGGGGTGCCCGAGCTCAGACTGACGGGGGGAGTCCTGGCGAGGTCAAGCAAAACTGCGGATCAGGAACAGCATCAATCGACCCCCTCCTGGACCCTGTAGGGTTCCCCTCGCTTGGATCCGCAACTCCTGCCAAATGGTGGTCGTCAGACGCGCGGTACTTGACTGTTCTGACGGGTCCTGCAGTCGGGTCGTGAAGATTGGTCATCCGTGTCTTGCACAAGCGAAGAAGCTGGAGCAGGACGCACAGGATGGACGTTTTTCCCAACAGCTGTGTAACAACACATCGCGACGTCACGGTTATCAGTTCGAGATGGATCGAGAAGAAGCTGTTGATCGGCTGACGATATGTTATATCAAAACGCCCACCCGTCCACAACATCCCCTTCCGTACCTCCCCCCGTAGATGGACAAAAAAGCGAAACCCTTGACACCGCGCCCCCTCCCCCCAATTTCAAATTTGGCCCCAAGCACTCGGCAGCACAGACGTGAGAGGACAAAAACGTGGACCCCCCAGGGCCTCCAGGAGGCCGAAGCCAACTTTGAAATTGGGGGGAGGGGGAGGGGGGGGCAGGGGCGCACGCGGGGTCGAAGACGAAGGGGTTTCACCTTTTTGTCCCCTTACCCTCCCCAGGCCTTCATCGCTCGCTGAAGGCGCCATGTAAGCTTAGAGTGTCCAAGCATGGAGGGGAATATCTTGACAGGATCCTCAGGGGATTACAGCCCAAGGTCCTGAGCCGAGCCGAGCAGTCGGCTCGCTCGAGTGTCCCACCCAGGTCAGGCTAGGCTAAACTGAACTTGCATCGCAACGGGGTCCACTCCACTCCACACCCCCCTCCCGCCTTCCCAATCCCCCTTCCCCCTTCCCTGCTGATATGCCTTCCTCTCTTAAAACATGACTCTTGGTCCGCGCTCCCTGTGCCAAGACCCTTGCAAATGACGCGGGGTCCGCCCTGGGCCTCCCGGGGCGTGCTGGAATGCCCAGGTGCTTCAAGGGCCCCCTGTGGACCTCTGTGCACTGTTTTCGTCGAGGCTTCCGTACAGGGTGTGCGCCATCCTCGAGCGGGCACGCACGAAACCCACTGCTCGGCATCACGCAAAACGCTCCGCACATTCTGCTACTAAGACAAGGGTCTGCGGAACCCGTTACTCATCGAGGATATGATATGGTGGATGCACGAAACACACGTCTTGTGACTTAGGAGTTAGCTTTACATGTTGGACCGAGCGGGAGCCCGCCGACCCACATCAAACATTGCACTGGGGCACTGGGGGATAGCCTTACCACGTTGAAAAACCTTGATCATTCGCCCTTTCCAGGAAAAGGGGGAGAGATGGGGAGGGCGGGGGAAGGAGGGTGAGGCAGCGGAGGATACGTAGGGGGAGGAAGAGGAGGGAGCAGGCAGGAAGGGAGGAGGAGGAGGAAATGATGGAGCAGGGAGGCGGGAGGAGGAGGAGGAGGAGGAGGAGGTGGAGGAGGGGGAGGTCGAGGAGGTCGGGGCGGAGGCGCCTGCAGGAGGCCGGGGGGCCCAGCGCCGATCCGAGAAATCCGCGCGGACCTCCGAGTTCTGATGTTTATGCCACTCTTCGCTCCCCTGTAGTAGCGTTAGGTCGGGCCTGTCCCCCTACAGGGGGATGTTCGACGAAACATAAAAAATGCCCCCAAAATACCCCAAGAAGGTCAAAACTTACTCGAAAAATAGTCCCTGAACTATTTTTTGATTATTTTGGTAGGATTTTCCCTACCTAGGCTCTGCCTAGAAGGGTTCTTACCGTGTTCTCTTAAAGGGGCCGGGCAGTGCAACCCGCCCCGTGCGGTTCCCACAGGATCTGCCCCGCGGTTCCCCCAGTGACGTCCCCTTAGCTCAGCGTTGCTTATTTCATCTTAGCTTAACTTATTTCATCATAGCTTAGGTTAGCTTCATCTTAGCTCAGGTTTATCTTAGCTTAGCTTACCTTCATCTTAGCTTCGCCGATCTTTAGCATAGCAGAGCACTGCATAACATAGCAGAGCGTAGCACAGCATGACGCAGCACAGCATATCATAGCAAAGCTCAGCATAGCATAGCATAGCGCAGCATAGCATAGCATAGCATACTCTTAGCTTAGCTTACATTCATCTTAGCTTCGCTGAGCTTTAGCATAGCAGAGCACATCATAGCATAGCATAGCGCAGCACAGCATATCATAGCATAGCCCAGCATAGCATAGCATAGCGCAGCATCGCATAGCATTCGCATGGGTGTAATTCCCTACCTAGGCTCTGCCTAGAGGGTTGCCTAGCTTAGCTTAGCTTAGCTCAGCTTAGCATAGCGCAGCGCTGCATTAGCATAGCATAGCATAGCATATCATTAGCATAGCATAGCATTAGCATAGCGCAGCATAGCATAGCATAGCATAACATAACATGGCATAGCATATCATAGCACAGCTTAGCATAGCATATCATAGCATAGCTTAGCATAGCACAGCGCAGCATGACATAACATATCATAGCATAGCTTAGCATATCATAGCATAACATAGCGCAGTATAGCATAGCATAGCATAGCGCAGCATAGCATGGCATATCATAGCATAGCATGGCAATTCTTGCTGCTTTCCTAGGGGCCCCAACTTCTAGGTAGGGTCGCACTGGGGTAATCTACTTTTCACCCAAGATCCCCCTGTGGGGGGACAGGCCCGACACAACTGCAGTAGCGGCCGACGGGCGGAGAGAGCGCGGCGGCCGCAGAGGGGCCGCAGGCCAGGAGGCTGCGAGCTGCAGGGCCCGGCAGGCCCGCGGCACCGCAGGCTGGCCGTCGGGCCGGGGGCGCGGCTCGAGGCCGGGACCCAGACATGAGGAGGAGGCAACGAGGAGGAGGCAACGAGGAGGAGGAGGAGGAGGAGGAGGAGGAGGAGGAGGAGGAGGAAGAGGAGGAGGAGGAGGAGGAGGAGGGCGAGGAGGAGGAGAAGGAGGAGGAGCAGCGAGCACATGAAGCGACGCGCCGAGTCGAGAGATTGGACGGGGGCGCGGCTCGAGGTCGGAACCCAGACATGAGGGCGTCGGGGCAAAATGAGGAGAAGGAGGAGGAGCAGCGAGCACATGAAGCGACGCGCCGAGTCGAGAGATTGGACGGGGGCGCGGCTCGAGGTCGGAACCCAGACATGAGGGCGTCGGGGCAAAATGAGGACCCGCCCCTGGGGGGGCCTCGGGACCGTCGAAAAGCGAATCGGGAGGAAAAACCGGTCCTGGGGAACGGGTCGGGACTTCCAGAGGCCCCGCACTGAAAACATCAGGACGTCGCATGTCTGGGAGGGCGCGCCGGCGCTTCGCGGCGACGTGGAAGATCGGAGTGCGACCGCGGCCAGAGCGACCAGTCCGCCGGCCTCTTGTGGGTCTCCAGGCGTGTGGTCTCCAGGCGTGTGAGATGTTCCCCCCCCCGAAAATCCCAACCCCCGACGCCAAACTGCGCATTCGACCCCGCCCGCTCGCCCGGCGCGACCCCGGGCCGAACTCGTCAGGGGGCCGAACTCGTCAGGGGGGGCCCTCTTTGGAGCTTCAAGACAGCCCCTGAGGCCTCCGTCACCAATGACTGAGTGCGGCCGTTGCTCCTGTACTAAACTCCATGCGAGGCCTCGCATGAATATGCCGAACTTTGTTGAGTGAATCCCAACTGCTGCCAAATGCAAAATGAACTGTCTCATGATTATCATCCTGCTCTTCCTCCTCCTCCACTGCCTTCTCATCGTGATCGTCGTCGATATGAGGACTTCATCTTGGCATGATCCCGCATGCGCATTGGCACAATCTGGCTTGTGGAATTGCTGTTCCGCACGGCCACTTCATCGGGAGGCTGGCGCATCTAAGGGGGCTTGCACGCAGTACCCGAAGCAGTAGCCGTGAAAGATGTAGCCAACGCCCCAGCGGATGAAGACCTTGACGCGGGGCACAGGGCAGCACTTCTTGGCTGTATGGACGACGGCCGAAACGTGAGGTTGGAAGCCATCGGGATGGACTCCATGAGCCAGATCGAACGAGGTACTGTCTCGTGCTCTTAGCACGCATGTCGCATGTCCCCGTCTGGACTTAGATAGCACTGCCTGAACTCGTATGTGCACAGAAGCCAAGTCCCCCTCGGAGGGGCCGCAGGGACGTCATCAGGTTCGCGGCGGGCTCGTCCGCCCGGGCCCGTGGGGATATACCAGGTCAGACCGCCGGATGCTGCTCAACTCTTGAAGGAATTCGGACGCGTCGCAGCTTCACGTGCCCCCTCTCTGAGGCCTCTGCCTCGCACAGGCTCGCGCCGCCATGCAGCTGCATGCTGGTGGCACGCCTGCAGGTCTTGAGGCCAAGACGTGTCGAGACTGCGACTCTATCCCAAACAGCGCAGCAGCGAACAGCGATGGGCACGCAATCGTACGCACCGAGTGGCGGGCTGGCTGTTCGGAATCACCCTTCGTGTGCGCCCACGCGATGCTTGCACGTCCCACGCCCTGAAATGCCGCAGCTCTGCCCATGTTGGCCGCGCGCACAAGGAGATATAGCGGAAGGGCGGAGGGCTTCGTAGAAGGAGGCTACTTCTTCGAAGGCGCCAGCCCTGTAGCTATAGAAGGCCCGCGCCGTCTAAGAGGCGGGGGTGCTTCTACTGTCCATGTCATTCCTCCTCGTCATCCCTCCTCTTTCTCCTCCCTTGTCCTGCCCTTCCTCCTCCTCCTCCTCCTACTCCTCCTCCCCCTCCTCCTCCTCCTCCTCCTCCTTCTCCTCCTCCTCCTCCTCCTCCCCTCCTCCTCCTCCTCGACCTCCTCCTCCTCCTCCTCGTCCTCCTCCTTCTCCTCCTCCTCCTCCTCCTCCTCCTCCTCCTCCTCCTCCTCCTCCTCCTCCTCCTCCTCCTCCTCCCCCCTCTGTGCGTGGCTGGCCGCGCCTCACAGCCACGGAGCGCGCGAGACGCGGGCCGAAGTGTCTGGCGTGGTGGCTGCTGGCAGGGGGGCGCCAGGCAGGGGCACACCGAGAGACCGAGCAACCCCGAGGGGGCCCCCGCCGCGGCCCCGAGGCCAGCGCGCTCCGCCCCCCCGAAGGAAGCGCCGACCGAGGACCGCCCCCGGGGTGGCGGGTGGCGGCCAGCCACTTCGGCCTCCGCCCTGTAGTGGACAAGCGCGCTCCGCTGCTCGCAGAGCAGCTGCTCGCAGATGGCCCGGATGCGCCGCGGGGGATGCACGATATGCTGCGTGGAGGGAGGCCTGTTTCTCCGGACGTTTGCGAGCAGACACTTTGCGAGTCGTGGAACGCGCTCGGCGATGCATCATCGGGCTTGTTGGTGATGGGGGGTGACCTATACGGGGGCGAAGAATGAAGGGGCCCTGGGACACACAAATAAATTCACACAAATAAAAGGATTCCCTATATTATCCCATATTTTCTCGGTTTTTGCCTTCCCCCCGACTTCCCATATTTTCCCATATTTTCTGGGGAATCGACGATTCATTGTGTCTGTGTTTTCTCCTGACAGAAGAGGGCCCTGCAGGGACCCTTTGGGGCACCTGCTGGTTCCTCAAGGGGCCCCCAAGGGCCCCTTTTCAGGGCCCTCTCTTCACCCCGATATCCCCAGCGTGGTGGATGCCGGCCAGCGCTTCGGCCACCGTCTGTACCGCTCATCGTTCGCCATGGAAGAAGAACGGGTCCTGAGGGAAACGGGTCCTGAGGTGTTTGGTCGTTTTCGGCTTCCCGGGGCCCTCCGCGGGTTCCATATTGGGTGGGCCGCAAGACGGAAACTGCAGGACTGACAACCAGACGGCAGCGGTCTCTCTTCCTCCCCCCTGCTCACTCCTCTCTGACCTCTTCCTCCTCCGCCTCCTCCGCCTCCCACTCCTCCTCCTCTGCCCACTCCTCTCCCCCTCCCACTCTCCTCCTCCTCCTCCTCCTCTCCTCCTCCTCCTCCTCCTCCTCCTCCTCCTCTCCTCCTCCTCCTCCTCTTCTCTCCTCCTCCTCCTCCTCCTCCTCTTTGTGAGCGGGCCTCCTGGACTGCTTGCCACATGAGGCGCAGCACTTCCCCCGCATGGGCGCATGGGTGCCCGGCTTCCCGCTGAGGCCTTCTTCGCGGACCTCCGATCCGATCCGAGATTCCGCTTTCATTCGCCTAAAGTCGGGGCGTTGACCTAAGGAACGATGAATAAGGAACGAGGTCCATTTTTCCCATATATGAAACTCCGATTTTCCATGGAAAACCTCAGGAAAACACAAGAAAAATCCGAGGAGCACTGTAAAGCAACTAAGGAACACGGAGCCCCTCCCCAACAAAAAGGGTTCCTTCTTCAGGGCCCCGACTGTACTCATTGTGCTCATTGTTGTGGGTTCGCCTCGCCAGGCTCGCCACAGAAGCCGAGCCTGCGCTTGAAGGTCCCCCCTCGGTAGACGGAGGCCCGTCAGAAGCCGCATGGACGGCATCCTCAGCACAGCGGTTCGTCGGCCACCGTCGTCACGCCCGCAGGCTTCGGGCCTGTAACACCAGCCCTGCACACGCCTGGTGGCACTGCGTATGAAATCCGCTGCCTCTCGCATGTTGCATGGCTCTGTGCCACGTGTTCCCAGCACTGGAAGCCCTGGATCCGCCCGTGGAGGACCGTGCTGTGTCGACCTGCCGTCGGCGCTTGCGAAATGGAGCCGACGCGCGCGCTTCGCGTGGCACGCATGCCACCGCGGCGCACTTGCATCGACAAGGCCCCCACAACTCTTCGCGCGACCCCCCCGAATGTCGAACCACGATATGCTATACATAAGCGTCCCGCTGTTACTTCCGCCGCCTCCCGCCGGCCCTCCGCCAGCCTCGTTGCTGCCGTCCCCCACAGGTTGCCTTCTTCGCTTTCCCATAGTCCTGCTGCTCCATCTACACCTGCGGTTCCTGCTGTGGAAGCTGCTTGTGTTGCTGCAGCTGCTGATGCTGCTCCTCGTCGCCACACCCAGGCGCACAAGTACGCGCGGCACCGCTCCCTTTCGGAAGTCCGAGCGCTGCTTGCGATGACGTAGCGCATCTCAAGTCACAGGCCGTCGCGACACCGCGTGCGTAATAAGAAAGAACTGCCTCGGTGCGCCCGCTCGGGCGCAAGACGCGCGCGGCGCGCGACGGCCCACTGCCCTGCACCGTGCGGCACTATGCATCGCGGCGACACTTCCAAATGCTTATCATAAGAAGTGGGGCGATATGCATTCAAGGGGAGAGGGCCCTTCCACTCGTCGTTGCAAGCAGCGCGGCTCTCCGGTGACGCGGATTGGCCCGCGCCCGCGCCATCGGACAAAGAATAAACTCGCCGGACGCGCGAAACCAAAAGAAAATCTCACCGCACTCGGGCCCGCTCAGCGACGGGCCTTTCACCCCGGCAGCACAGGCGCGGTCGGGCGGCTCGCAAAACCTCGCGAACTGCCATTGTACCCGAGGGCACGCGCACGTGCATCGGCGACGCAAAATCCGACGTCGCCCAACGGGGTGCCCACCGCGCGCTTCATCCGAACAGTCCGACGGGCATGGCGCGCGGCAAGCGCGCATTGACGCCGCGCCGGCCTCGACGGGACACCCGCGCGGCCATTCAAAATCGCATTGCTTGGCCCGGGCAGCGCGAGCGCGCGCTGCCCCACAGATGCTCCGAGCAGCATATCTTGAAATTCCTACCTGCGCCAGCACCTCGTCCGACGACTCGCAGTTCGAGGCGCGCTGCGTTGACGCGTGGGCGATGGCGAGAAAAGCGCGGGCAGCGTTCGCTGAGCCCTGGTGGAACGACTCTTTCTGAGGGCCCTCTGGGTCAAGCTCCTGTCGCGGTCGAGCCCCCCGCTCTCCGACGTCTCAACCGCTGGCCCTCCGTCTTCTGAGCCTCCGGCTCTCCGCCGTCTGAGCCCCTGCCCCCCCCCCCCCCCCTCCAGTCTGAACCTCTGGCTCTCCGCCGTCTGAACCCCCGGCTCTCCCCGTCTGAGCCGCTGGCCCTCCGCCGTTCGAACCCTTGGCCCCCCTGTCCGAGCCGCTGGGCCCCCGCGTCATCGAACAGAGTCTGCGGCAGACTGGCGGACGGGTTGGAGGGGGGCGGCGAGAAACCTTCTGCGTTTTTCATGAGCTTCAAAGTTGTACGACAATGCACATGTATGTATGTATGTATGCATGTATGCATGTATGCATGTATGCATGTATGCATGTAAATATGTATATACATATATAAATGTATATGTATATGTATATATATGTATGTATGTATGTATGTATGTATGTATGTATGTATGTATGTATGTATGTATATGTGTGTATGTATGTACGTATGTATGTATATATGTATGTATGTATGTATGTATGTATGTATGTATGTATGTATGTATGTATGTATATGTGGTTGTATGTTTGTATGTATGTATGTATGTATGTATGTATGCAAGTATATATATATATATATATATATATATTCACACTTCCAGCATGCCATGCTGACGCTGCAATGCTGCATTTCCCCTCTTCTACCTCTCTTCCTGCGCGTCGGGCCCAAGTGTGAACAATCGGGGGAATCCCCTAGCCTTACACATACACAAGACTTGAATATCGCCGCGGTCGCTCAGATGTCTCGGCACGGCGAAGTCCCGCGCGGCGCGCGAGTGGCGCGCGACTCCGCGGGCTGTGGCGTCAGCGACGGGCACGCCCGCGGTCGGGGAGGTCGCGGGCGAAGGGGCGCGGCCCGCCATCGAGTCCGCGCGCGCCGAAGACTGGGGAGGGGGGGGCGCGAGACGGTGATCGGCGATGACGCGAGGTGGGGCTTCCAACGCCGAAGGCAGGGAAAGGGCGAGGCGCGCGTCGGATATGACAATGGGACCAACAACGGTCCGGCAAGGATGATGGCCCCGCAACTCTGCAGACTTGAGCAGTGCGTGCGCGTGGTGGCGCGAGCGGCCAGGGCGCGCGCGAACGCGAACGACTCGGCCGGCTGGGGCGGTCGGGTAAGCCATGGGCGACGAAGGGACAGGAGGGGGAACGGAAATGGGGCGGGCGCGTCTCTCTATGGCAAAACCGCCCGGGGAGCTCCGATTCGGCCCCAGGGGCCGCGCAGCGATCGCGCCGCGGCCCCCTCGACGGCGAGAGGGGCGGGGGGGGTCGGGGGAGGTCGCGGGCAATGAAACCGCGAAATGGCGTCGATGATGGTTCCCCCTGTCGTGGAGGGGCGATCCCGACGCGGTGCTCCGCCGAGCTGGAGCGACGACGGAGCGACCCCGAGCCTGCTCGAACAAAAAAGGCCGACTCGGGGAATCCGCGTCCCCGACGCCGCGCTGGCCTGAGAACGTGAAGGAGGAGGAGGAGGAGGAGGAGGAGGAGGAGGAGGAGGAGGAGGAGGAGGAGGAGGACCTGAGAACGGGGAGGAGGAGGAGGAGGAGAGGAGGAGGAGGAGGAGGAAGAGGAGGAGGAGGAGGAGAAAAAAAAAACGAGGAGGAGGAGGAGGAGGACGAGGAGGAGGAGGGGGGGGAGGAGGGGGCCCCGCCGCCTCGGCATAAGAGAAAGTCGCGCGGTTCGGGGTGCCGGCCCTGCGAAGCGCGCGCCTTTCACTTCTTGGACAGCTCGGCCAGCGTCGTGCTCGCCGCGGCGGTGGGGCCCGCCGCCGCGGGGCGCCCGCGGGGCCCGCTGGGGCCTGCCGCGGGCGAGGGGCGGCGTCCTGCGCGGCCGCGTGGGGGGCGCGCGTGGCTGACGTGATGGGCGGAGGGTACTTTTGCTGCAGGCTGCGTCGCGGGGCGAGCAATCTGTCTGGGGCGTTCCTCGCCACCGCGAAGCAGAAGTCGCGGAGCTCCCTGACCTGCTTGCCGGTGCCGTTCGTTATCTGAAACTGCCTGTTGAGGCCAAGGCCGTCGTTGGTTCTGGCTCCCGTGTTCTTGAAGCTCGCGGGCGTTATTCGCGGGGGCCGCAAAGCCGGCCTCGGAGGAGGGAGGAGGGGGGAGGGAGGAGGGGGAGGGAGGAGGGAGGAGGGGGAGGGAGGAGGAAGGAGGAGGAGGAGGAGGAGGAGGAGGAGGAGGAGGAGAAAGGAGGAGGAGGAGGAGGAGGAGGGGGAGGGAGGAGGGGGAGGGAGGGGGAGGAGGAGGACGAGGGGGAGCGACCGTACCTTCCCTCAGTCCCTCAGGCGTCTATGGCCTCAAGGCGTGCAGTGCAGTGGCCAGGCACTCTGTGCCTGCGGTGTACTTAAGCGCGGCGCCAGGCGCGGCGTGATTGCCTCGTTGTAAAAGTGAAATGAAAGGGCGGTCCGCCGAACGGCCTCGGCGCGCGAGTGCTCAGGGATGTCGCGTTGCCCAGTTGCCCCTAAGCTGATGCGGGCGAGGGGGTCGGGCGAGAGGAAGGCACGGGGCAGGGCAAGAATGTGCAGGAAGCGGGGGCAGGAGAAGTAATGGCCGAGACGGTCTGGGCAGCCGTCGCATCCTAGCAAACAGCTCCTGCGCGGGCCACATGGGAAGCGGTGGCTTTTCCATCGTGCTCCTGCCAGCGCATTGTAAACTGCCCAGCGGATCGCGGGTACTTTCTTGGATAGTGTTGTGGCGAGTGTCTGCCAGCGCTCGTTGAGATTCGCTGGAATCTTTACTGCGGGCATCGCTGCGTGCAAGCGGCGGGCCAGGACTTCGGCGAACTTGTCAGGGAAGAGGGGGGCGTGGAGGACCGAGGTGAGCGTCCGCTGAACCCTGGCCCTCCGCTGTTCCTGAGCGGCAGATGTCAGCTCGGCTTCTGCTGCTCACTTAGCTTGCTGCCAAACGGGCAGCGGGACTTTATATGGTGGCGTCGCTTCGCCCAGAGCGTGCCAATATTCTACTCTTCCGTAGCTCTTCCAAAAGACAAGAGAGACAGTTGCCCGAATATGGGCCCGGGCCAGGTCCGCGAGGGAAACTTCTGGATTCAGCTGGTCGCGTGCACGCTGTAGGGCGCGAAAGAGAGGCGGCCATCGCGGGAGCGTTACTGTTGCCGCTCTCCAGGCTGAGGCTAGCGACAGCGTGCTTAGAGCTAGGGGGGAGGGCGAGTGCGACCACGAGCGAGTGCCGATGACGTCGACGAGGCGCCAGGAGTTGGGGGGTGCTCTCAGGATCGCGTGCAACGTGCCACGTTCGTGGCGGAGGAACGCGGCAGGGAGCGGAACAGACTGGGTGCGATGAGAAAGAACGGTTATAACACATGTGCTATATAGTTTGATTGCGATTGCTGGGCCTGGAGCGCTGGCGGCAAGCTGTGCAACGCGCAGCCAGTATTTGTGGAACGCTGCTTCCCATTGGAGATCTAGCGTGGCGTCGGGGCCTATGAGGGCCCCCAGGTAGCGTGCGTATCCTGCTATCTGTGCACGTTGCCATTCGGGAGTGAGAAACTCGAGAAGCCTCTGCGTGAGCTTCTGAACGTCGGGCGCCAGGGGTGCCAACAGGGGCGCAATCGCTGTCTTCTGGATCTGGAGCTCGAGTCCTGCGAGGTCACCGATGGCCCGAAAGGGGGGGGGGGAGGGGGGGGGGGGGGGCCAGGCGAGCGAGGACAAGCCCCAGATCATCAGCGCAGGCTCCGAGCTTGTTGGGTCCAGGGAGGGTCCTTAAAATGCCGAGCAAATGACGGATAAGGGGCGTCAAATGCTAGTGCCCATATCGAGCCTGACAGGTGACATCCCTGGAGAACGCCAGAACCGATTTCAAACATGTACTGTAGCTGGCCGCCGATTCGGGCCCATGCGCCAGGAGCATCGTAAAGGGCCAAATTACATTGAGGTAGCCTGGGGGAACTCCATGAGCTACGAGGGCTGCAGATAGAAATTCCCACCCTAAGGATGGGAATGCAGCATTGATGTCAAAGCTAATTAGGATCGGGAGGTCATCAGAGGCATTTGGAGAGTGACCCACACTACGTGCTTCAGACTCTAGCGTCAGTGTGTGCTGTCCGAAATTTCTGCCTTTTCACGAAGCCTTGTTGCGTGTCCTCTGTGCGCTCGCGAGCCATATCAACCGGACCCATGTTGACGACATGCGCGATCAGCTTGGCATCGCAGTTCTCTAGGGAGAGTGGGCGCGTGGCCCCTGGAGAGCGAAACGCTGCAAATTGATCCTGGGGGTCATCGCCCGCGGGCAGAAAAGCGAAGATCGAGTCGTTGAAACGGTGCGGGGCGAGGCCTGTTTCGAACATCTGCATCGTCCGCTCATGCAGGATCTGGGAGGAGCCTGGACTAGTGGCCCATGCTGCATAGGGTATCTGATCGGGTCCTGGTGCTGTGCGACGAACCTTGCGGAGAGCTCGCTTGAAGTCCTCCAGAGCAGGGGCCCTGAGGCCCGCGCAGTCGAAGCTGCGGAGGTGATTTTCGAGGCACTGCTGGACCGCGCTGGGGCCCACGATCTTGGGCGAGAAGATGGGCTGCCAGAGTGTCTGAAGACCTTCACGAATCCCCTCTGGTGTTTTGACTAGGGAGTGAGAGGTGGTGCCTGGGGCCTCTTTTGGAATCCTGAGTCCTGATAGTACGAGTCGACGACGGAACGAGTTCCATGCCCGGGCACGTCGGGTGAGCTGCATGGCGGCGCGCCTGCTGGCTCCCTGGTCGGGGAGTCCTTCGGCCCCGTCCTGCTGGCGCTTGGTGGCAATGGCGATGCGCCTCTCGTAGCCCGCGGTGGCTGCAATGTCCATGGTTTTGATGAACTCGTCTCTGTTCGTGAGCTCGGGTCCGTCTTCGGTGATGTGTAAGTGGTAGCTGCCTAACTCCGTCGTGACCATGAGTAAAGCGGCCGTATCCTTGTCTTTCCTCCAAAACGTCCTGGCTATTGATCGCAATGTGGTGCGCCTCCCATGTTTGGCCCAGCGGCTGAGGTCTTGAAGCGAGGCGCGCTGATGGAGGTTGCGGGTGGGCCTGGCTGCTTCCTCGATGATGAGCCTGCGCTGCTGCCACGCCGTTGTCGGCATGAGGTTGGCCTTGGCGATGTAGTTCTTCAGCGTGTCGACGTGGAGCTGGTAGGAGGGGTCGCAAAAGATGATGGGGTCGATTGCCTGCTCGTCGATGCGCGATGCCGAGATGTTGCTGAGAGAGAGAGGTGAGTAATGACATGACCACTGAGTCCTTGATCTGACAGAGCCGCACCGTCCTTGTGCATCTGCAGGTTGGCGTCTACATTGAGGAGGTCGATGCCTGTGAGCGAGACGAAAATGCGGTCGATGGCGGTCGCAGCCTGCGTGTTGGCCGAAAAGTGTGTGGGCAAGTCGTGCGTGATCTCAGTGAGCGTCGTGAAGAGCTGCCGCCATCGTGCTTGCTCGCGTTGGCATTGACCATCTGGAGCCATGGGGCGCCAGCAAGCCGCAGGGTCGCGGAAGTTGAAGGACGGGGTGGGGTGACGCTCGTGTTGAAGTCGCCAATTGCAAGACAAAGACGTTGTTGCGGTAGGGCCGCAGCCCATGTTCTGGAGGCTTGCCACGCCTCCTTGACTTTGTCCATGGCCGTCGCATTGAGGTCAAAGTTGTTTGCAGTCAGGAGCACGGGTTCGAAGTCTGTCGAGTGGTTGGCGATATGCAAGGCGGCTACGCGTCCATGCGTAGTCGGCTGTAGGGAAATAGACGTGGTGGGGCGCGAAGGTGTCGGAACCAGAAAGGCCAGCCCACCTTTTCCTCTGCAATGTTCGCCTGCCTCATTCTTGCAACAATTGTAGGAGATCTGGTAAGCGTACGGCAACTTCGCGATGTGGGAATGCAGATCCAGCAGCGATCCATGATCTTCCTGAAGCACGATGATGGCCTGCATGCGCATGAATGGGACGAGTTTACGTATTTTGGCCCACCTCTTTCTGTCGCCGTGGCATAGCAACCCGCGCGTGTTCCAACAGATGTAGTGGCCTTTCGGGTCGGATGAGGTTGTGCGAGTTGTAATGGAGGCAGCATGCGTGGCTGAGGTAGATGGCGGTGAGCGGCTCGTTGCGGCACTGGATGCGTCAGCAGAGGATGAGGTCGTGGATGCTGCCGGGGATGTCGAAGTAGAGGTCGAAGAACTGTCCGAGGGAGAGGAAGTGGGGCTCTCACAAAATCATGCAATATACAGTCTTCTTCAGGAAGCATATAGACGTCCTGCAGCGACGATGTAAACTCTGGGGGCGCTCTCCAGTCCCTCGGTAGAAACATGGGGTGCTCCAGTCCCCGTGAGAAGGGAGATCTGGTGCGGCATGTTCGTGATGTGATTCGTGGGGCAGGGAAACGTGTCTAGCATTCCGTGGATCTTGTCTGCGATGCTGTGGATCTTGTCTGTGGAGCTGCGGATTTTGTCTGTGAAGCTGTGGGTCTTGTCTGTGAGGCCATGGATCTTGTCTGTGATGCTGTGGATCTTGTCTGTGAAGCTGTGGATCTTGTCTGTGAGGCTGTGGATCTTGTCTGCGAGGCTGTGGATGTTGTCTGCGAGGCTGATGATCGTGCTTGGCATGCGGAGGGTCTTGTCCAGCTGCGCGTGGATCTTGTCTACGCGAAGGTAGAGGTCGTACATGGCGTAGAGGGTGTGACCGTTGGCCCAGACGCTGGTGATTTCCAGGTGAGCGAGCGTGGTCTGCGTCAGAGGCGGTCGTGCGCCACGGCGACCACCGCCTGTTAAATCCATTGCGCGGTGTCCTCGGCCTTGTAGAGGGCGGCGAACTCGGCAGCAATGGTGGCCTTGTTGATGGGAACCTTGGCCAGCGCATCTTGGTTCCAACGAATGACCATTGCTGCGTCCATGCTAGTGAGCTCCAGGTTGGCGGCGGGGATGGCGTCGCAGAAAATGCGCCCTTGATCACGACGCGCACGCCAATTGTGCGCGGGGTAGTGCTGCTGGCATAAGGCAGGTAGCTTCTTATATTGAGTCTCCAATCGGATGCGGCGGGGGTTCTTGTGTGGGTTGGCATAAAACGGGACGTACTGGCCTTATTGGTGACGTAGTCAGGCGGGGCTTGAACGGTGAATCTTCTGTGGCCTCCTCGTCCTGGTAGCTGAAGTGCATTTGCCAATGCCATGGCGCGGGGCATGGCCACCTTGCGCCCTCCCAGTATTTGTAGCACGAAGCGACGATGTGGACCTTCACCGTGGAGTTGATATTGTTGTGCGGCGACTTCGGCTGCGGTAATCCACTCCATGATGGTTGTGTGAACTGCTTCACAGGAAACTGGTTAAGCGCAAGAGAGGATGAAGATGGTGGGATCAGGCTCCCGATCCCGACCCGATAACTTAGCCATGTCCAAGATGGGGGCGTCGGCGTCGGAGAGGCTGAGCTGCTGGTTGGTGCGAATGATGGCGCCCCAGACTTCCTTGTGCTGAACTTATTGTTGAGCTTGGGCGGTTACGATGGCCATGATGTCTTGCTCTTGTCCGTCAGGTCTTCTGGTAGTGGCAGTGCGAAGGCGCTGGTGCTCTCTGTGATCTGCACTGCCACGAGGGTACGGAGCTCTTGCTGCACGTCGGGTCCAAGCTTGCAGTCTGGTCCAAAAAGCATGCGGGGAGCCACCCATGGGTGTCGCTGTTCCCCCGACAGGAGTAGGCGAAGCTGCAGGTTCTTCCATGGCTGCAGGCTGAGAGGTAGTGGCATGATAACTGGCTGCTGTGATACGAGAGGGTAGTCGAGCTGCTTGCGCTGCTTGAGCGGCGAGCCATTCTTGCTGAGGTAGAAGTGTAGGTGATTCCGAGGTTCGCTGGGCTGCCTTGCAAGCGCGCTGTTCGTGATCTGGGAATGTGGGGGCGTTCTTCCATTCTTCCAGTAGCGCCCGCTGCCACGCCTCCTGTTCCTCTGCTGTGTGATATTGTGCTGGGCCCTGTTGATGTTGAGTTGGTCCTCGCGAGCGTCCACTGTAAGCCTTAGGTGGAGCCCGCTGGCCAAATGAAGAGTGTGGACGTCGATCACGGTCGCGGCGGCGTCCTCTATCGCGGTCCCAATCTCGGTCTCGGTCTCGGCGATCACGATCGCGGCGGCGGTCCCGTCGATCTCAATGACTGGCTTGGCTTCTACTTTTTGAGTCGCAGCGGTCGGTGTCGGTCTCCATGCGGTAGCATTGAGGTGTGTGAGTCCACGAATCGCCTGTCCGACGCCAAGAGAGAGCAGAACCACGCCAACGATATGGAGGTGCAAGATGTGAATCACTTGTTTACTGACCGCGTGCTTCGTTCTGAGGATATGAAGCGGCACCGCAGGCAGGGCAGCCGTGGCGGGCCAGGGAAATGAAACTGAAGCTGATCGGCCAGCTGCCTTGGGAAGTGGATTACTTGAGCCAAAATGGCTTGAGCCAGAATTGCTACGGAGGGGGAGGAGGAGGAGGAGGAGGAGGAGGAGGAGGAGGACTGGAGGACGTGCTCGTGGGCGGCGGCGACGGCGTGCGGGCTCAGGCCGAGAGCCGCGTCCATGTGCGCCCAGCTCGGACTGGGGCTCCGGTGGCGTTGGCATGGCATGGCATGGGCTTCAGCGATCAAAGCTCGAGCCTGCAGGAACGGAGAATGAGAACGGAGATGATGACGGCGTGAAGGAAAAGTTGGACTAGTGATGCTGATGCTGCTGCTGCTGATGATGCTGCTGATGATGATGATGACGTGGTTGTGGTGGAGATGGGCATGGGGGAGACAGAGGGCTCGAAAGCCTGTCGGAGGTGTGGTGGGGCTCAGGGGGTTCGGAAGGTGACGGGGCGTCTGGGACCTTTTCAGCGTTTGGGGGCCTCTTGCGGCTATTGGAGGAGCTCCAGGGCGGTGGGTGTTTCTGGGTGGCCTCTCATGGAAGATCCCGGGCTCGGAATTCTGATGAGGGGGTAGGTCACATGAGGTTGGAAAGGCGCAGCCAGGGGCTGTAAAGAGGGAGGTCTCCTTTGGGCGATGATGATACTGGGAGGAAGCGGTCCAGAAGGTATTTGGAATCAAAGAAGGGTGGGTCGGATGCTGTCGAGCGTGGGGGTTGGGAAGGTTACGGGGGTCACTGAAAGGGAGGGCGAAGGCAACGTGGGGGCCTGTGACGGCTTTGGGATGTTCCACGAGTCTTTGGGGAGCGTGTCGGCTTGGGTGCCATACCGGGGCGGTGGGTGCGTCTGGGTGGAACTGTAAGGAAGATGGAGGGCTCGGAATCCTGTTGTGGGTGTGGGACACAGGTGGTTGGGAAGATGATGGGTGGGGGGTTCTGGGGACTTTTTGGGCCGTCTTCGGGCTCTCTCGGGCAATCTTGGGAGCTCTAGCCGTCTTGGGGCTCTCTTTGGGCCCTCTTGGGCCTTTTGGAGAGGGTCGCCTTTGGCCCTCTTGTGGCTCTCTTGGGTGCCTGATGGACACTCAGGGGCCCTTCTGAAGCCGTCATGGGGCTCTCTGAAGCTGTCTTGGGGCCTTTCTGGCCTGTTTTGGGGTTCTTTTGGGGGCCTCTGAGGCCGTCTTCGGGCGATCTTGGAGGCGCGTAGGCTGGCTTAAACGCTCTCAAACACCAGTTTGCTGAAAACGTTCGTCTTGGAGGCCGGACGCGAAGTCCGGGAGGGCCTAACTGGCCAGAGAAAGCCCCAGGGACCCCTGGGGCCACCGGGAACGGGACAGAGAGCCTCTGGGGCCCCTCAGACCGCCAGATGCTATTGGTGTGCGTGTGTGTGTGTGTGTGTGTTTGTGTGTGTGTGTGTGTTGGCCATCTCTGTAGGCTTCCTGGTACAAGTATATGAACAGGTATGTGTGTATGCGTACCGTGTATGCGTATATATGTAGATATTTATAATTATTCATGTAGTAATACATACATACATACATACATGCATACATCCATCCATCCATACATACAGACATACATAACATACATAACATACATGCATACATGCACCTATTGTGTGCTGGCATTTCCGCACGTACAATCAAGTCGTATGGTTTCCAAACGTTCGGCCGTGCCCAACTGGCACCGCCCCCTCGCACAACATACCATGTGGTCGACTTCTATCGAAATAGCTGTTTCGCATAGAAAACCGAATGTGCATATGTATATCTGTATGTATGCATATATATATATACACGTATACGTCATCAGACGGCTTCTAAACGACGGTGAAGGATTTCGACATATCATGGCGAGAATCCTTGCTACTCTTATAGCTCATAAAACTGTTTCTGCAACATTCACGACTTCATGGGCGTTTTAAAAAAAGATTGGCCGTGCCCGACTGGCACAGCCCCCTCACGCCTCAGAACAATGCAAAACCATGAATGCGTAGAACATGCTTGCAACATGCCACACGTATTTTCACACTGTGAGGGAAGTGTGTGGGTTGTCTAGATGTGCGTAGCAAGGGTTTCTTGATTCCCATCGGATAGATACGCTTTCCAATGATTTTTTCTCCACAGACAACGATGACCCCATGAACTGATGCCGGATGCTTGAAATAAGAGCGGGGATTCGGCAAGCTGTCTTGCCGCCGGACCGTTATCGTCCGTTCCTCCAAGGCGAAGCGCAAACTAAAGCGCGGAGGAGAAGGAGCGGAGGGGGAGGCGGAGGAAAGAGGCGACGGGAGAAGGGAAGCACACGACATATCGGATCGATACGCTTTCCAATGAAATCATTCATGCGAGCGCACCTCGACGAGACGAAGTCCTTTGATCAGGCGCTCTGCGGCGGCAGGCGGGAACACCCTGGAAACGCCGAGGCCTGCATCGGGTCTGGCTCCCGCCCTCCTCCCCCTCCTTCTCCTCCTCCCTCCTCCTCCTTCTCCTCCTCCTCCTCGATACTCCTCCTCCTCCTCCTCCTCCTCCTCCTCCTCCTCCTCCTCCTCCTCTTTCTCCTCCTCCTCTTTCTCCTCCTCCTCCTCTTTCTCCTCCTCCTCCTCCTCGCTCCTCCTCCTCCTCCTCCTCCTCCTCCTCCTCCTCCCCTTTGGCAGTTTGCACATGTGCAGAGCCCCCGCCCTCCCCTGATGGCGCAGTACACCATGGGCCGACTCTGTCACACAAAGGGCATCTCCAGGACACCCCCAAGCCCGCGGATCGAGGAAGAAACGGCGCAGTGGGAAGGCGGATGCGTGGGGCGGGCAGGGTGTCAGACATGGCGCGCGCGTGCCCAACTTGCTTCTCTCCTCTCCCCTCGTCTTCCTCCTCCTCCTCCTCCTCCTCCTCCCACCACCTCCTCCTTCCTCCTTTTATTCCCTCTCCTCCTCCTCCTTCTCCTCCTCCTCCCTCCGACACCTCCTCGTCCTCCGTCATCCCCTCCTCCCTACCTCACTCCTCACTCCCTCCTTCGCTCCTCCCCTTTCCTCCTCCTCCTCCTCTTTCTCCTCATTATCCTCCTCCTCCTCCTCCTCTTCCTCCTCCTCCTCCTCCTCCTCCTCCTCCTCCTCCTCCTGCTCCTCCTCCACATCTAGGCTGGCCCTCTGGACCAAGAATGTGCACAGCATCGTGAAAGCATAGACTCCCGAGAGCCCATCTTGTGGAGATCGATCGGGGGGGCAGCCGGGCGCGAGGGAGAAAGAGGGAGCGCACGACCAGACGAGAGCGATCGCTCGCACAGCCAAGCTGGACAGAAACGGATTCGTGATCGCAGGCCCGAGTGGGAGCGGCCAGGACTGCTGAAGACTGGCCGCGGCTGGAGAACACCCGACGCAGTTGAGAGGTTCTTGTGGGAGATGCCAAATAGCAGTGGGTGGGAGCCGACTGTACGACGAAGGACATGCAAGGACAAGCCCCCGACCACTCTCCCCCAGCTTTGCACCAGAGCGCGCGACCTTACCCCAGGCGCCGCCGACCATTGCGCGATGTGCTGCGGGCAGAACAGAGCGACTTGCTCAGAGTTCGGAGGAACAGGCTGCTTGAGCAACAGGCGGCTTGCATGTACACAGCCATGGAGACACTCCTCTGATGCTTCTGACTCTGCCATGGCTGCTTCTACCCCTGTCCACTCTACCGCGGTCGATACCGCAAGGGCCCACAAGCTGGTGCAGACAGTGATCGTAAGTAGCCCTGAGCTCACGCGAAAGCTGGTGGCACCGCAACAGTCATCTCAGGCGGGGGTCTCACTACACCTCCAAGTGCCCCGCGAGAGGATGACGCACGTGGGCATCCAGCCAGCACGATTACTGTGGCAACGAGGAGGAGGAGGAGGAGGAGGAGGAGGAGGAGGACTGTGGAGGAGGAGGAGGAGGAGGAGGGAGGAGGAGGAGGAGGAGGAGGAGGAGGAGGAGGAGGAGGAGTAAAGGGAGGAGGAGGAGGAGGAGGAGTAAAGGGAGGAGGAGGAGGAGGAGGAGTAAAGGGAGGAGGAGGAAAGGGAGGAGGAGGAAGAAGGGACCAGTGCCACTGTTGTAACGATATAGTCTCTCGCATCCTGTCGATACCAAGGCTAGCTGCCACGCTATGCGCGAGTTCCTTCTTCTTGTCCTCATCCTCGCCCTCTTCCGCCTCCCCCCTCTGGGCCCTCGTTTTCTCGTCCTCGTCTTATCCTCGTCGCCGCCTTCGTCGTCGCCTTTCCAGAGGCCGCTGGGGGGCCCTGGAGACGACATAACGCAATGCTTCAACGCGCATGCTTTTACAAGGCGAGCGCTGAGCACCCTGCCCAGACCTCCGACGTCGTGACTGTTTCGCAACGTCGACCCCCAGAGGTCTGGACCCTTTCCCCGGGACCGGTTTGTCATCCCGAATTGCTAGTCGACGGCCCCGAGGACAAGTAAGGGCCCCCGGAGGCTGGTAAAATCCCGAGAAACTTGCCGTCGTGATCTTGTCACCACGCGAGGGAGAACATGCTACGCATGGAATGAAGTCAATGGAAATAAATTGCAGTGGATCCGTGAGTGGATCAATCTAGATTGATGAAACTATGATGCCTCTTTCGATTTTGAGCCGGCTATGATGCCCGCTCGTGCCCACCCCGTCCCGTCTTCAGGGACTTCAGGACCGCCCAAACAAACAAATTTCGGCCTCCCTGGGCACTCCAAGCGCCCCACGCAGAGCGCATCCCCTGGCCTTCCACGCCTCCCGGACGGGCCGGGAGCGGTCGGGAGGGCGGCCAGACGTCCCCGCAAGAGCCCCAGGCGGTCCCAGACACCCCCACAGCGAGGGGGAGGAGCGAGGAGGAGGAGGAGGAGGAGGAGGAGGAGGAGGAGGAGGAGGAGGAGGAGCGAGGAGGAGGAGGAGGAGGAGGAGGAGGAGGGGCGAGGTGGAGGAGGAGGACGAGACTGCCCGAAGAAGAACCCCAAGAGGCGATTCAACGGCAAACAAACGTAGATTTCCTTGCGTCTTGTATGGTGTTAGTATTCAGGGTACTCGGTTCTTCCGTATTCTGGGCTTGTGAGACCGCTCAAGGGGCCCAGAAAATACAATCAAAACGATCCAAAATGGCATCCAGAAAACCCCAGAGAGCCCCAAGACGGCCCAACGGGGCACCAAAACTACCCAAAGATATCCCCATGACGGCCCCATGTGAGCCCCAAGACGCCCCCGCAAAGCATTCAAAATCGTGACCCAGTCGTTGTAGGCGGCCGTGGTCGGCAGCAAGGTGGCCCCAAGATGCCCCCCAGAGGCCCCCCAAACTCGCCCAGGAGGCCTCCCAAAACACCCAAAACATCCGCCAAAAAACTTCCGCGAACTCCCAAGAGACCCTCAAGAGTTTCCGCACCAACAACTGAAGAGAAGACAGGAAATTGAGGGAAGGGCGCGAACGAGAAGCGTAATTATACATTTGCAAAAAGACGGAGACTGAAGAAGAGAAGGCGGAGAACGGCGAGAACGAACAACGGGAACAAAACATGACTTCTTCTTAGTAGAGTTGACTCTCTCTCTCTCTCCTTCTCGCTCTCTCTCTCTCTCTCTTACCGCCGGCATGCGAAACTTGAAGGGCCACCGCCGTCTTGAGTGTGTGTGTGTGTGAATATATATATATATATATTAGATATATATATATATATATGATATATATATATTGATATGATATATACGTATATAATATACATATATATATACGCGCGGGTGTGTGCGTTTACTCGACGTTTCGAGCGGGGACACACAGAGGTTTGGGGCCCCTCGCGACCTCTGCCTGCCGGGCGTCCTGGGGTCCAGACGTGGCGGAGGAGGAGGAGGGGAGAGGAGGAGTAGGGAGGAGGAGGAGGAGGAAGAGGAGGAAGGGGAGGAGGAGAGGAGGAGGAGGAGGAGGAGGAGGAGGAGGAGGAGGAAGAGCAGACGGAGGTGGAAGCGGAAGGCGGAGGCGGAGGAGGCAGGAGGAGAAGGAGCAAGGAGGAGGAGGAGGAAGAGGAGGAGGAGGAGGAGGAGGAGGAGAGGAGAGGAGTTGGGCCTTCAGGAGGAGGAGGAGGAGGAGGAGAAGGAGGAGGAGGAAGAGGAGGAGGCCCCTCGGCCTGCCAGGGGTCCGGATGTGGCCCGTCGCCCTCGCGCCTCCCCGCGGCGCCGACCGCGGCGCCTCCGACTCGACCCTGCGCGGCCGGGAGCTCCTGCTCAGCGTGTCGCCCCAGCGGCCCCGGCGACGCGCTATGCCTTGTGAGTGCATCGCGCGTCGCACCGAAGCTTCAGAGGGCGCAAGAACATGTATATGTATGTTTGTATGTTTGTATGCATGTATGCATGTATACATGTATGTATGCATGTATGCATGTATGCAGGTATGCAGGTATGCATGTATGCGTGCATGCATGCATGTATATATGTATGTATGTATGTATGTATGTATGTATGTATGTATGTATGTATTGTATGCATGTATGTATGTATGTATGTCTGTATGTCTGTATGTCTGTATGTCTGTATGTCTGTATGTCTGTATGTATGTATGTATCGATGTATGTATGGATGTATGCACGCACGCACGCACGCACGTACGTACGTATGTATGTATGTATGCGTGCATGCATGTATGTATGTATGTGTGTATTTGTACATGTATATGTACGCATATATATATATACATATGTACATCACACATATATGTACGTTTATGTATACAACGAATTCTATGTGTGTAGGTGTTGCTTCTCTTTTCTCGTACCTTCTCTCTCTCTATATATATATATATATAGATATGGATGTCTCCTCGCACGCAGCCGAGCGCCACGTGTCCGTCTATGCCGCGGGCCGCCGCCGCCGTGATGCAGAGCGCTCGAGCTGAGCTCGAGAAAATGGAAACGCAACGAGAGCCCTCGCCGAGCTCAGTGGCGCGGGAGGGGCGAAGAGACTTCTGAAATTGCGAAGAGCCGGGACCCTCCTCACATTCGCTTCGTTTCGTTTCGCGCCGCGGCGGACGGAGCCTCATGAAACCACCCCTGATGCTATAGGCTTGCCACGTGTAACAAATGGTGCCCAAAGACGGCGCGCAGCGGGAGCAGAGATTTCTAGAGCAGTCCTCCTCCCATTCCTCCCCCTGCTCATCGCCCCCTGTCCTTCTCGACCCGTCCCCCCCCTCGCACCTCTCCTCTCCTCTCCCCCTTCCTCCTCGCCTCCCCTCGCCCCCCCTCGCCCCTCTCCTCCTCCTCCTCCTCCTCCTCCTCCTCCTCCTGCTCCTGCTCCTGCTCCTTCTCCTTCTCCTCCGCCTCCGCCTCCGCTTCCACCTCCGTCTCCTCCTCCTGCTCCTCCGCCTCCTCGGCCTTCTTCTCCTCCTCCTCCTCCTGCTCCTGCTCCTGCTCCTGCGCCTCCTCCTCCTCCTCCTCCTCCTCCTTCTCTTCCTCCTCTTCCTCCCCTCCTCCTCCTCCCCCATTCCTTTTCCTTCTAACGAACTTCTCCCTGTCGCAGCCCGATGCAAGTTTTTAGGGCGGGCCAGGCGTTTCGCCTAAGACTTCCTCGCCCTTTATGACTCTGAAGCTTAACAATGACAACAGCTTCCCAGATGGAGGGGCGGGTGGTTTTCAAAATGTGGTTCTCGCCTGAGCGCCGCACACATTCGTTTGAAACTTTTGCCAGAGTTTCACGGATTGAGGGCGGGCCGTTTTCAAAATGTGGCTCTCGCCTGAACAACGCACACATTCGTTTTAACATGTTGCAGGAGCTTCACGTATTGAGGGCGGGTCGTTTTCAAAATGTGGCTCTCGCTTTAGCGCCGCGCACATTCGTTTGAAATAGTTTGCTAGAGTTTCACGGGTTGAGGGCGGCTCGTTTTCAAAATGTGGTTTTCGCCTTAGCGCCGCGCACATTCGTTTTAAAACAATTGCAAGAGCTTCACGGAGTGAGGGCTGGTGGTTTTCAAACTGTGGCTCTCGCCTTAGCGCCGCGCACATACGCTTTACATGTGCTGCAAGAGTTTCACGGATTGAGGGCGGGTCGTTTTCAAACTGTAGCTCTCGCTTTAGCGCCGCGTGCATTTGTTTGAAACATTTGCCAGAATTTCACGGATTGAGGGCGGGTCCTTTTCAAACTGTGGCTCTCGCCTTGGCGCCGCGTTCATTCGTGTTAAACATCTGCCAGAGATTCACGGATTCCCATGATCAGCGTAGCAGAAATAGTTTCTTGGAAGGATTCAGAATTATGCGGGTGCAACAGTTATGTTGATTCGCGGCGTTGGAATCCCAAGCATGGCCTTCTGGCACGGGTCCAGATCGTCCGCACGCAGCAGGCAGGTTGATCCGTGGCGTTGATATCCCGAGAACAATGTTTTGGTATGCTTCAAGGTCTTCAAACGGTTGTCTTCCAACGAGGCAGTTCCCTCAATGAGAATGAACCCTTGTAGGGGCCAATGAAGAGGGAGCTTGGAGGGAGGGTTAATTCCAACATCGTTGATGACTCTTAGGTTCACACTGGTCGTCCTCCTCCTCCTCCCCCTCCTCCTCCCCTTCCTCCCCCTCCTCCGCCTCCTCCGCCTCCTCCGCCTCCGCCGCCTCCTCCGCTTCCTCCGCCTCCTCCGCCTCCTCCGCCTCCTCCGCATTCCTCACGCCACTCCGACAGCATCCTCCTCCTCCATCCTCCACCTCCTCCTCCACCTCTACTACATCCGCCCCTCAGCCTCCCGTCTCAACCGCTTACGCCTCCGCCTTCCTCCTCCTCCTCCTCTCCTCCTCCTCTCCTCCTCCTCCTCCTCCTCCTCCTCCTCCTCCTCCTCCTCATTTCTCATTCCTCCTCCTCATCCTCCTCGCCCATTCCGTGCCAGCCGCTGCCCGAACCCTCCACGGACGGAGCGCGGAGGCGCCTCTGCGGCGCCCGGGCGGCGCTGGCGCGCGACAGCGGCGTGCTCCCGCGAGGGTCTCTCTCTCTCCGGCGGCTCCATGCCTGCTGGGGCCGAGGAGGAGGAGGAGGAGGAGGAGGAGGGGGAGGGGGAGGGATGAGGATGCTGATGATGCTGCTGCTGCTGCTGCTGCTGATGATGATGATGATGATGATGATGATGATGATGATGATGATGCTGATGAGGATGAGGATGCTGATAATGATGAGGAAGAGGAGGAGGAGGAAGAAGAGGAGGAGGAGAAGGTCTCCCAACCCCCGCCCCCCCGCTGCTGCTTCTCCCGCTGCCCCTGCGCGCTGCATGCTGCATGCTGCCTGCTGCTGCTGCGATACCTCCCCCCCCTCCTCCGCCGCGTCCTCCGGCGCCCTCCGCCTCTCCTGCCCCAGCGCAGCCCCCGCTTTCCCTCTTCCCGCAAGTCCTCGTCCTCGTCCTCCTCGTCCTCATCCTCCGTCCTCGTCCTCGTCCTCGTCCTCCTCGTGCTTGTCCTCCTCGTCCTCGTCCGCGCGCATGCCGAAATCCTTCCCACTCCCCTCCCTCCTCGTCCTCGTCCTCCTCGTCCTCGCCCTCGTCAGCACCACCATCACCACCACCATGATCGCCACCGCCTCCCCGTCTTTGACACGCGATCGAGAAAAGTTCATGGCGGCACCCAGCAGTTTCAGCACTGATTCTTCGTGCGCTTCCGCCCCGGCGAATCTGGTTCAGGTCGCAAGCGTACTGGCTGGTTCTGGGGCGAAACAATCGGAGGTGAGGGGGTGAGATCGAAGTGGAACGGAGAGCCCCCCTACCAGGAAATCGGTTTCGGTTTCGTGTTCGTGCGTGCCGTGCGTGCGGGCGAGGCGAAGCTGCGTGGGCGGGCGAGCAGAAAATCTCCTGTGGCTGAGGCGCGGCCGGACCAAACGTCTCCCTTCTAGCGTCCGGTGGCGCGCGGTGTCCCGCCGGTGTCTCGCTATGGCTGAGGCGCGGCCGGACCAAATATCTCCCTTCCGGCGTCCGGTGGCGCGCGGTGTCCCGCCGGTGTCCCGTCGGTGTCCCGATGATGACGGTGATGATGATGTCGATGATGTTGATGATGTTGATGATGATGATGATGGTGCTGGTGGTGATGATGATGGTGTCCCGAGGATGATGATGATGATGATGATGATGATGATGATGATAATGATAATGATGATGTTGACGATGTTGAGGATAATGATGGTGATGATGATGGTGTCCCGATGATGATGATGTTGCTGATGATGATGGTGTCCCGATGATGATGATGATGCTGTTGATGATCATGATGGTGTTGATGATGGTGAGATGATGATGAGATGAAGATGATGATGATGATGATGATTATGATGATGGTGATGCTGATGATGATGATGACGATGGTGTCCCAATGATGATGGTGATGATGATATTGATGACGCTGTTGATGATGATGGTGATGATGATGGTGTCCCGATGATGATAATGTTGATGATGGTGATGTTGATGATGATGACGATGATGGTGTCTCGATGATGGTGATGTTGATGATGAGGATGATGATGAGGTGATAATGATGATTTTCATGCTGGTGGCCCGATGATGGTGATGATGATGATGCTGATGTTGATGTTGATGATGATGGTGATGATGATGATACTGATGATGATGATGATGTTGATGCGAATGGTGACGATGATGATGGTGCCCCGATGATGATGATGTTGTTGATGATGGTGTCCCAATGATCATGATGTTGATGATGCTGTTCATGGCGATGATGAGATGATGATGATGATGGTAGTGGTCCGATGATGATGATGATGCTGGTGCCCCGATGATGATGATGATGTTGATGATGATGATGGTGACGATGATGGTGTCCCGATGATGATGATGCTGGTGATGATGATGTTGATGGTGATGAGGTGATGATGATGGTGTCCCGGTAATGATGATGATGATGATGGTGATGATGATGTTGATGGTGTCCCGATGATGATGATGCTGTTGATGATCATGATGGTGATGATGATGATGGTGAGATGATGATGAGATGAAGATGATGATGATGATGATTATGATTATGATGACGGTGATGATGATGATGGTGTCCCGATGATGATGGTGATGATGAGGTTCATGATGCTGTTGATGATGATGGTGATGATGATGATGGTGCCCCGATGATGATAATGTTGATGATGCTGATGTTGATGATGATGATGATGGTGTCCAGGTGATGATGATGATGTTGATGCGAATGGTGACGATGATGATGGTGCCCCGATGATGGTGATGATGATGATGATGTTGCTGATGAGGGTGTCCCAATGATGATGATGTTGATGATGCTGTGCATGGCGATGATGTGATGATGATGATGATAATGATGATGATGATGATGATGATGATGATGATGATGATGGTGGTGTTCCGATGATGATGATGATGGTGTCCCAATGATGATGATGTTGATGATGATGATGATGATGATGATGATGATGATGGTGACGATGATGGTGCCCCGATGATGATGATGCTGGTGATGATGATGTTGATGGTGATGAGGTGATGATGATGGTGTCCCGATGATGGTGATGCTGATGATGATGATGTTGATGGCGATGATGTTGATGATGCTGATGATGATGTTGAATGTGAGATCGATTGTGATATCGATAGTGATATCGGCAGTGAGACCGAATGTGAGATCGATTGTGCGATCGATAGTGAGATCGATTGTGAGATCGATAGTTAGATCGATTTGGAGATCGATCGAAGGAAATAGATCGAGTGAGATCGTTTGTGATATTGATCGAGTGAGATCGATCGAGCGAGACCGATAGTGAGATCGATAGTGAGACCGATCGAATGAGACGTTGGTTCCTCCCCCCCTGGACCTCCTTATCACCCGAAGGGTGGTCGTATAGGTATATCGCTGCACGTATATCTGGAAACCTCCCAGATGGGGCCAGGGCGGATGGAATCGAAGGATCGCCCCACATCGTCGATGCACCAACGACGTCGGGACGGGAATCTCGGACTCCAGATCGTGCCTCATCGCCGATGCCTCGGCGATGCGGCACGACCCTCGGGGCCCATCTCCTCTGGTTTAGCTCCAGCTGGGAGGCCTTGAACGTATCCTTAGGGCCCCGACTAGGGGGGGGGGCGGGCACGAGGCGAGGAGGAGGAGAAGGAGGAGGAGGAGGGAGGAGGAGGCAGGAGGAGGAGGAGGAGGAGGACTTCGGTAAACCAGGACTCTGGCACAACCAGAAAACTGCAGCCGTGAACCGAAACGCTGTCCATCCTTCGCGCTCCCTGCGATGGACTTCGCAAAGCCTTGGTTTGCTTGCAGTGCCCTGGCTTCGGGGGCCGCGATCTTGACTATTCTTGAATGTGGACCACTGCGCTTCGGACTGCGAGGCTTGTCCAGAGAAGACACGCGTTCTCCCCCAAATGAGTGTGGCCACATAGTGGCAAAGTGTGCAGAGTGAAGCTGTACTCGATATGGTCATGCAGATGGGAGCGCGGGAGGCGGAGGCGGAGGAGGAGGAGGAGGCGGAGAAGGAGGAGGAGGAAGAGGAAGAGGAAGAGGATGAGAATGACGAGGAGGAGGAGGAGGAAGAAGAAGAGGAGGAAGCAGAGGAGGAGCAGCAGGAGGAGGAGAAGGAGGAGGAGGAGGAGGACGATGAGG